>CM035132.1:156998479-157115979 GCA_020205605.1 Panax ginseng
TATCATTAACCTAGCAAAGATTGAAAGCTATTCAAAGTCGGGAGAAACCTAAATCGATGATCGAAGTATCGTAGCTTTCTCGCTTAATTTGGTTATTATCGGAGATTAAGTAAAGGGTTTTCTAAAATCGCTACTCCCTTAACTCAGCTGACTCGGAAAGATACAAAATTCAGTTGCAACGAGGAATGTGAGAAAAGTTTTCAAGAACTCAAGAGAAGACTCATTCCAAAGACTGCTACGACAATACCATCGGCTCGGAGGGATTTGTCATCTACTGATGATGCTTGTGCAAAGGGTTAGGATGTGTTCTCATGCAACATGGGAAAGTCATAGCCTATGCCTCTCGACAACTCAAAGAATATGAGAGGAATTATCCTACTCATGATCTAGAGTTGGCAGCTATTGTCTTCGTACTTAAGATTTGGAGGCATTACTTGTATGGGGAGAAAGTGGAGATCTTTACGGATAATAAAAGCCTTAAATATTTCTTCACTTAAAAGGAACTCAACATGTGACAACGACGTTGGCTTGAACTGTTGAAAAATTATGATCATACCATGCAATACCATCCTCGAAAAGCAAACGTGGTAGGCGACGCATTGAGTAAAAGAGATCATGCGCACGAAAAGCGATATTGTCAACGCAAAGGCCCATTTTGTATGACTTACAAAGGATGGAGATAGAGATAAAGACTCTAGGGACCCACATGATGATGGCGAATATACGAGTAGAACCGACTTTAATCGATAAAGTTAAAGCTGCTCAAGCTACATACCTGGAGCTGATGCATATGAGGAAGAAAGAACAAGAAGGTGCTATGCCGGAAGCAAGAATCGATGAAGAAGGAATACTTCTAGTCAACTCCATACTTTGTGTTCCTAACGACCCTAATTTAAAGTATAAAATCATGATGGAGGCGCACAACACACCGTTTGCAATCCATCCTGGGAGTACCAAAATGTATCGTGATCTTCGACATACATTTTGGTGGAGTAATATGAAGAGAGAGATAGCGCTGTTTATCTCAAGGTGTCTAACTTGTCAACGAGTCAAGGCGGAGCATTAAGTACCAAAAGGTCCATTTCAACCACTTAAAATTCCAGAATGGAAGTGGGAGCACATTACCATGGATTTCGTTACTGGTCTTCCCAAGGTTTCTCAAGGCATAGATGCAATTTGGGTCATTGTTGATATATTGACCAAGTCTGCTCATTTCTTACCAATACGAGAAACTTATACACGTGAACGTCTTACTCATATGTACATAAACGAGATTGTAAGATTGTATGGTATGTCAGTATCCATAGTTTCTGATTGAGACCCAAGATTCACTTCACGATTGTGGGTTAGTTTACAAAAAGCTATGGGCACGGATTTACGATTTAGTTCGGCATATCATCCTCAGACGGACGGAGAATCAGAGAGGACTATTCAAACTCTTGAAGATTTATTAAGACTCTATGTCCTTGACATCAAGGGAAGTTGGGACAAGTTCTTACCATTGGTGGAGCTTTCTTACAACAACAATTATAAGACCAATATTGGCATGGCTCCATTCGAGGCGTTGTATGGAAGAAAGTTTCGTTCTCTAGTATGCTGGGATGAGGTGGGTGAAGCAACGTTGTTGGGACCGGAGTTGGTACGTATGACTACAGAAAAGATTCAAACGATCCGACAACGTATAAAAACCTCACAAGACCGACAAAAGAGTTATGCTGATCTTCATCGAAAGGACGTGTAATTCAATATTGGAGATCATTTGTTGTTACGTGTTGCTCCATGGAAAGGAGTTACGAGATTTAAAAAGAGAGGAAAGCTCAATCCTCGATTCATTGGCCCATTTTTAATCCTCGATCGAGTAGGGATTTGTAGCCTATAGACTCGCTTTCTTCGCCAAGTATGTCTCGTGTTCATAACGTTTTTATATATCCATGTTACGTAAATATGTGAAAGACCCGAACCACATTATTGAGTTAGAACCGGACGAAATAGCGGAAGATTTAACGTATGAAGAGGTTCCTGTTCAAATCATGGATAAGAAGGAACATATTCTACGCTCCAAGGTTATACCTCAAGTCAAAGTTTTATGGAGGAACCACAATGTTGAGGAAATGACACGGGAGTTAGAATCAAATGAAATCAAGGTATCCTTACCTCTTCGACATACCAGTCGCGCACCCTAATTTCGAGGAGAAATTTCATAAAAAGGGGAGATTGTAAGACCCCAACTTTTATGAATAAAAATGAATTTTCTATAATTATCATTTTTGAATATTATGGAATGAATTTGATATAATGTTATAGTTGTGGGTAATAGTCATAAATTTTGCAAAGTAAGCAAGTTGTTATATAATATTCGATTGGTCGGGGAATATTCATTTTAACAGGGAATATTCGTACGACGACACAATCATTGGTGGACCCCACAACGGAATTATTGTCAGATTGAGTAAACTAAAAAAATATTTTATGAAAATAACGGCGGAAGTTTTATCGTTAACTATTGAAACACCTGGTGTTAAAAGTACATGAATACGCGTGGTTGCATAGTAGCATACGGTATTGATTATTGATGCTTACGTGAGAAGTCACTCAGTTTTGTTCAATTATTGCTTCAGTAATTCTTGCATAGTATCTCACGTTAATTAATTCAATTATTGTCGATATTTTATATATATTAAATCAATAATTGATACGACGAAGTTATTAATATTATTATTTGCAATATTAACGATGTCTAGAAGTTCTGACAATGAGAGGTTTGATCACCTGATTGCGCGCCAATAGGGAGAAATTCTTATTGAAAAGTCCCCTCTTTCTTGGGAACGACCTGATCGATTAATAGTGTGAATTATAATAATGATGATAAAATTTTGTTTTAATTGTATTATTAATGTAATAAAACAGAAAAGCTTTTTATATAAAACAGAATACTTTTATAAAGTTATTCATTTTATTAGACTATAAATAGAATATATTATATTTTATTATGCATAGTGTTTGCATAGTGCCTGTATAGTGTTTGCATAGTAAAATCTTTTTTATATAAAACAGAATACTTTTATAAAGTTATTTGTTTTATTAGATTATAAATAGAATATATTATATTTTATTGTAAACCAATCTGGACCGTCCGTTTAAAAGTAAATCAATCTGGACCGTTCAGGAATTAGTTACTATCCAGTCCATTCTTCTATAAATAAAAGCTCACTCCTTCATTATTTCTTACGAATTCACTGAAACTTTAGAGAGAGAAACTATAGAGAGAAAGAAGAAAAGTGTTCTGCTACTTCACCACTTCTATATCCAGTTTCTTCTAAGGTAAGTGGTATTATTTCTTTCGTATTCATGAAGAGAACTTCTGTTATTCCATTCTTTATCATCATGTTAGAATAACTTGTCTGTGTGAAGTACCTCATACATGGTGAAATTCTTCTGTTATTCCATTCTTTATTATTCTGTTGGAATAACCTGTCTATGCGAAGTGCCACATACATGGTGAAATTCTTCTGTTATTTCATTCTTTAATTATCTGTTGGAACATCCTGTCGGTGCGAATTTTGCCTGACCTAGTTCCGTTATTTATTATTCTGTTGGAACATCATGTCTGTGCGTTTACGCATGACCTGGTTTCGTTATTTATTATTCTGTTGGAACATCATGCCTGCATGCAATTTCTTTGATTGGTTCTCGTTATTTATTATTACTGTTGGAATATCCTCGCCTACATGCGTTTACGCACTGAATACATTGTTTATTATTCGTTGGAATAACTTTTATGCATGCGATCTATCGCATGCCCGGTGATTTCTTTTGTTATTCCATTCTTTATTATACTCAGTTGGTTAAAGTTTTGACTTCTATACTCCATGAAATTAGTGGAATATCCTTGATATTTGCGCTTCATCCAGTATCTTTTCATGGAAATATTTTTCTAAGCATTCTTGAATTTACTCTACAAAGAAGTATCATGCTGTCATTTTGAACGTTATTAGTTCCTGGATAAATTAATTCTTGAACTTGTTTTATTGAATTCTTATATCATTGTCATCATCTTCATGTTTATATTATGTTGAAAGTCATCTCGTATTCTGTAAGTGCATAGATGGACTTGGTATGATTATGACCAGGGATTTATCGGTATAATCATGACCGTAATGTTACAAATGATGTGGTAAAAGTCCTCATTGGCCCGTAGTGCATTGATGGACAGTTGTTGGCATGATCATGACCATTGATGAATACACGAATATCCTTGGCCCGTAGTGCATGGATAATTTATGGTTGTGATACTAATGAATATCCTTGGCGTAGAAAAGTGGTGGATGATGTGGATTCTTTATTAAGCTTCGACCCTAGCGATAAAAGTGATGAAAAACCTTTTAAATCATAAAAGATAGTAGATTTTATTCTCTACTTGACTCTTTTAATGGATTGCTTGTTCCGCTGTAGTTAAACTTGATGTTTGTTATATTGTATTAGTTTAACATTGTTGAAGGCTAATGATAATTTATTTTGCATTATCTTAGTCATAATATTTCTTACTGGGCTAGTTGAGCTCACCCTTTTACTTTCATTGTTCTCTTCAGGAAATGAGAACGTGGCAGGGACTAGTCGGGGAATGGAGTGATGGTCCAGATAATAACATTAGTAGTCCTCACTATTCTGTTAAATAGAGTGATAATAAATGTAATGAGGACTCAATTGAGTGTGGATATTGTCTAGATGACAATATTTTTATTAAAACTCATAGCATATGTTTTGTCGTATTTTACACGACTGTTGTATAATTAAGTTGTATTTGAATTTTGTACCGTGTATTTGGTGACTCAGGATGGGTGATATATACCTATTTTGGGGGCGTCACAGTTTTGTGGATGAAATTTGTGTTAGTTGGCTTAGAACAGAGTCGAAACTCGCGTTCGCATAAATCGGCATCAAAAGTCTTGACGGCGTACGTGGTCGCTTCCCGTATACACGCCGCTTCGCAGGCGTGCCGAATCTAAAGTAATATCTTGCACTGCCGCCAAGAGTCGGTCAGATCCAATTGAAGTCTACTACTTCTGCAAACTTTGGACACCCATTGTAACTTAGTTTAATGTTATGTTAATGTGAGAAACATGTAATGAAGAGGTTAAAACAGAAACGTATCATGTGGTTAGTAATTCTAAAGTATAAAATTAGTAAGTTGTGAAAATGATATGATATGATCTAAGAAACTTAATGAATAATAAATAAGTGTTGTGAAATTAACACTTGTGATTCTGAAATGTGTTTGGTAAAGTAGAACTTGTATTAAAATAATAAGTTTCAGTAGAGGTGAGTGTTATTTTGAAAAGTGGATATTAGTATATCTAATAGATATTGTGATTCTAATACTATGTGTAGGTGAACGTGAGTTGTAAATTTATTGCTTACGCACGAGGCAAGTTTCTTACTCTCAAACTTTGATTCAGCAAGTTCTTTATTCATAAACTTTATTTAAACAAGCTATAATTCTAATCTTATTCGAGCAAGTTTTGAATTCTAATCATTGTTGATTTACTCTAACTTGTTTATAGTTAAGCAAGTTTCTCTAGTTCATTCTTTTATAGTGAATGCTTCTTGAACTCTAATTCCTAGTATTGAACTGTCGTATTTCAATTACTTTGCACAAGATATTATCACGTTGAGCAAGATTTGTTTCCAGCTTGTTATCAGTTAATGTAAGTTCAGAAATTAAATTTCTAATTTGACAAGTTCATAGACCTAGCTTATTATTGTTCAAGCAAAGGTTTATCATTTTATTTAATGTTTATGCTTTCTAGTTATTTCCAAGCATGAGTTTAATATATAGTCGATTCACCTATGATTCTCAATTGTTCTATATTATGTTGTTATTGAGCAACCGTAGTGTTATCAAATTTTGTTGATTCAACTAATCCTTTAGTTGATGATCGTGAAACTCTAAATTACCCTTGAGGTTTATCCAAACCAAACTTTCTTTGGTGCGGACTTGCACTCTAAAACTGAGAAGAACAACCCTATTTTAGGGGTACGCGATACGTTTAGATGTTTATGCACAATACATGGTACGAAGGGTTGATCCCCCTAAGTACGTGAAGTCCCTACAGTATAACTGTTAAGGTTAAAGTTGAAAGATTAATTATAACCGTGGACATAGTTCGTGGTCTTATGACCCTCAGATATATTTCATATTTTAATTTCAGATTTTGGTTGTTATTGATAGAGTATCATTCGGTGTTGTTAAGCGTATTCATTAGAAGTTATTATTCTCTTGTTGTTCATTGTTGTATCTAGTGAGCATTTGTTTTGCTCACTCTTGCATAAATATAATTATTGCAGCGAAGGTTGAGAAAGTCGATGAACCTACTACAAACAAAGGAAAAGGAAAAATGTACAAGTGATGAAGACTTGCAGTTTATAACTTTTATTGTTAATAGACTTTATCTAAAGGATGTGATGTAACTATTTTTATTTCCGCACTTGATTTATGTTAAAGGTTAGATAACCTGGGAGACTTTATGATTTAATGATGTAACCCTTTAATGGGGGGGATTTATGGTTTAAATGTTATTTTATTTGGTTAGATAGTATGATTGTATGGAAAATGAACACCATGTCTTAGGGGAAATGAAGTACCCAGATTTGGGGGTGTCACAAATGGAATTCTCCTACAACAACAGTTATCAAGAAACTATCGGCATGGCTCCATTTGAGGCGTTGTATGGAAGAAAGTGTCGTTTTCCAGTATGTTGGGATGAGGTTGGTGAAGCAACATTGTTGGGACCAAATTTGGTACGCATGACTACGGAAAAGATTAAAATGATCCGGCAACGTATAAAAACCTCACAAGATCGACAAAAGAGTTATGTTGATCTTCATCGGAAGGACGTGGAATTCAATGTTGGAGAACATGTGTTGTTACGTGTTGCTCCATGGAAGGGAGTTACGAGATTTGGAAAGAGAGGAAAGCTCAATCCTCGATTCATTGGCCCATTTGAAATCCTTGGTCGAGTAGGAGCTGTGGCCTATAAACTCGCGTTACCGCAAAGTATGTCTAATGTTCATAACCTTTTTCATATATCCTTGTTACGTAAATATGTGGAAGACCCGAACCACATTATCGAGTTAGAACCGGACGACATAGCGGAAGATTTAACGTATGAAGAGGTTCATGTTAAAATCTTAGATAAGAAGGAACATATTCTACGCTCCAAGGTTATACCTCACGTCAAAGTTTTGTGGAGAAACCACGATGTTGAGGAAATGACCTGGGAGTTAGAATCTGAAATGAAATCAAGGTATCCTCACCTCTTCAACATACCAGGTATGTACCCTAATTTGGAGGGCGAAATTTCATATGAAGGGGAGGTTGTAAGACCCCAACTTTTATGAATAAAGATGAATTTTCTATAAATATCGTTTTTGAATATTAAGGAGTGAATTTGATATAATGTTATAGTTGTGGGTAATATTTATGAATTTTGCAAAGTACGCAAGTTGTTATATTATATTCGATTGGTCGGAGAATAATCATTTTAACAGGGAATATTCATACGATGACACAATCATTGGTGGACCCCATAACAGAATTATTGTCCGAATGAGAAAACGACAGAAATATCTTTTTATAAAAATAACGGCGAAAGTTTTACCGTTAACTATTGAATTACCAGGTGGTAAAAGTACAGTAATACGCGTGGTTGCATAGTAGCACACGGTATTGATTATTGATGCTTACGTGAGAAGTCACTTAGTTTTATTCAATTATTGCTACAGTAATTGCTGCATAGTATCTCAGATTATTTGATTCAATTATTGTCAATATTTTATATATTATTAAATTGATAATTGAGATGACAAGTTATTCATATTATTATTTGCATAATTAACAATGTCTAGAAAGTTCTGTCGAGAAAAGGGGTTTGGTCACCTAATTGCACGCCAATAGGGAGAAATCCTTATCGGAAAGCTCCCTCTTTCCTGAGAATGATCTGGTTGTTAATATTACGAGTGATAATAATATGAATAAATGTTGTTAAAAATATTGAGGGGATTTTGATGAAGTATTTGTTGTAAATGTTGTTTATTATATGGACCCCCGTTTACCCATTTTTCAAAATAATCGGTAGAAAGTTATTTAGTATATATGTATAATAATATGTGGGGGCCACATGTGGGGTCAGGAGGAAATTTGTGTTTGTCACAGGAGGTTGGATGCTGAGAAAGGAAGGAGTATAATTATTAATTTTATTATTATTATAAGTTTTGTTTTTTTAAAAAAATTGAATATATTATATTTTATTATGCATAGTATTTATATAGTTCTTGCATAGTGTTTTCATAGTAAATTATAAAAAAAAAATTGGACGATTCGGCGCGCCCGTGAGAAATCTATTCTGCAGTCAATAGTATCCTTTCCATTCTCTTATAAATAGGATGCTTAGTTAGAATTGAAAAACACACTAGAATTAGAGAATTCTTCTTCTATAATATTGAGCGTATTTTTTTAGAGTTTTAAGAAGCTTTGGGCGTAGAAAACAGTGAAAGTTTTCTTCAAACATATTCCCGCTATACCAGTTGGAATACTCTTCTTTTTAAGGTAAGGGATATTATTTTTGTTCAGTATTCGTAAGAAATAATATTTTCTTCCATACTCTGTAGTATGTAAGTAATATTATTTCGTTTCAGATTCTGAATTTTACACTCATTTTATTAATGTTTTGGCTTCTATACTTCATGAAATTAGTAGAATATCCTTGATATTTGCGATTTATCCAGTATCTTTTCATGAAAATATTATTCTGAGCATTCTTGATAAGTTTTAACTTTTTCATACTGGGGTACTATTCCTGAAGTACTATTTACGGGGTACTATTCACTCGATTACTATTTACACGGTGTAAGACCCCAACTTTTATGAATAAAGATGAATTTTCTATAATTATCATTTTTGGAATAAATTTGATATAATGTTATAGTTGTGGGTAATATTTATAAATTTTACAATGTACGCAAGTTGTTATATAATATTCGATTGGTCGGGGAATATTAGATGCATCAAGACAATCATGGTGGTGGTACCCTAACGAAATTATTGTCGGATTGAGAAAACGACAAAAATATTTTTTATGAAAATAACGGCGGAAGTTTTACCGTTAACTGTTGAAACACCCGGTGTTAAAAGTACAGGAATACGCGTGATTGCATAGTAGCACACGGTATTAATTATTGATGCTTACGTGAGAAGTCATTCAGTTTTATTCAATTATTGTCGATATTTTATATATTATTAAATCAATAATTAAGATGACAGAGTTATTAATATTATTATTTGCATTATTAACGATGTCTAGAAGTTCTGCCAAGGAGAGATTTGGTCACCTAATTGCGCGCTAATAGGGAGAAATCCTTATTGGAAAGCCCCTCTTTCCTGGGAACGACCTGGTCGATTAATAATGTGAATAATAATAATGATGATGAAGTTTTGTTTTATTAATATTATTAATGTAATAAAACAGAAAAGCTTTTTATATAAAACATAATACTTTTATAAAGTTATTCGTTTTATTAGGCTAATAGTAAAATATTTTTATATAAAACAAAATACTTTTATAAAGTTATTCGTTTTATTAGACAATAATTAGAATATATTATATTTTATTATGCATAGGGTTTGCATAGTGCCTGCATAGTGTTTGCATAGTAAAATCTTTTTAAAAGTTATTCGTTTTATTAGATTATAAATAAAATATATTATATTTTATTGTAAACCAACTGGACCATCCGTTTAAAGTAAATCGATCCGGACTAGTTTCATGGATTGATTATTATTCATCCATTCTTCTATAAATAGAAGTTCATTCCTTCATTATTTCTTACTTAATTCATTGAAACTCTAGAGAGAGAAAGCAGAGAAAATTATTCTTCTATCTTCAACAGATTTCTTTAGCATTTAAGAAAGCTTTGAGCGTCATCGCAAGTTTCTTCAAGTATATCCTCGCTTCTACCGGCTGAGAGTACTCTTCTTTATAAGGTAAGGGGTATTATTTTTTTTCATATTCATGAAGAGAACTTATGTTATTCCATTCTTTATTATTCTGTTGGAATAACCTATATACACGATCTACCCTATATTTGGTGATTTCTATTGTTATTCCATTCGTTATTATTCTGTTGGAACATCCCGTCGATCGTTTTTACGTGGGACTGGTTTCGTCTTTATTATTCATTTGGAATATCACATGCATGCGCTTTTCTGTGGGACCGATTCCGTTATTTATTATTCAGTTGGAATAACCTATCTATGAGAAGTACCGCATGCATGGTGATTTTTGTTGTTATTCCATTCTTTATTATTCTATTGGAATATCCCGTCGGTGCGTATTATTACGCCTGACCTAGTTCCGTTATTTATTATTTTGTTGGAAAACTTGTCTATGCGAAGTACCGCATGCATGGTTATTTCTTTTGTTATTCCATTCTTTATTATACTCAGTTGGTTAAAGTTTTGACTTCTATACTCCATGAAATTGGTGGAATATCCTTGATATTTACGCTTCATCCAGTATCTTTTCGTGGAAATATTCTTCTGAGCATTCTTAAATTTTACTCTACAAAGAAATATCATGTTGACAATTTGGACGTTATTAGTTCCTGAATAAATTAATTCTTGAACTTGTTTTATTGAATTCTTATATCATTATCATCATCCTCATATTTATATTTTGTTGAAAGTCATCTGTGGCCTGTAGTTCATAGATGGACTCGGTCAGAGTATAGGAATAATATGTGATATGTTAATTAACCCTTGTTTTGTGGCAGTGTTTGAAAATGGCATCTGAGAATGTTGAGAACATCAATGGAGCATAGGAGACCGTTGAGTCTCCACAGATCAATAACCAGGACAATGTGCATCAGGAAGACGACAATCCTCATGCAAACAACAACACTGACCAAAAGATGAACGATGGAATGTTCCGAGGCTTCATGCAATTCATGCAACATTAGGTGAGAGCGGCTCTTGTCCAAAATGCAGGTGGAAACACTGGCATCTCTCAGACGGTTACCGCCAAACAGTTCAAGGTGCTGGGACCACCGGAGTTTTTTGGAGAGCCAAAACCACTTAAGGCGGAGATGTGGATAAAACAGATCAACAAGATATTTGATGTCTTGGGTTGCTCCGAGGAGCAAAAGGTTCCCTTTGTCACCTTCATGTTGCGGGCAGAGGCAGATTACTGGTGGGAATCTGTAAAGCGTACTCAAACTCGCCAGACCGAAGATGTCTTGGGAAAAGTTTCAAGAACTGTTCAACGACAAGTACTTTCCCGAAAATATTCGTCACATGAAAGAGGTAGAGTTCATTAAACAGGAGCAAAACAACATGACCGTGTCGCAGTACGAAGCCAAGTTTGCCGAGCTGTCCCGGTTTGCGTCCCATTTGGTTGATAATGAGGAGAGAATGACGCAAATGTTTCTAAGAGGTTTGAAACCCGAGAAACGTCAATATCTTATCTCTCATAAACGGTGTTTGTATTCAGATGTTGTTAATAGGGCTCAGTTATTGGAGCGCGATAATGAGTCAACCCAACCCAGAGAGAGCAGCCGACAAAATGATAATACCAGTGATAACAGTCATTGAAGCGGTGACAATAAGAGTGGAGGGAATCAACATGCCAGAAATGGTAACCACTTCAGTGGTAATCATGGCCAAAGCAATAAAAATGGACATTTCAAGAAGAGGGGATTCAACAATGATGGAAAGACGTCAGCATCAGCACCTGTTGTTAAGGAATAAGAACGACCACCTATCATATGCTTCAAATGCGGAAGGGAGGGACACATCAGTCCAAACTGTACGATGCCGTCCAAAGCATGTTATAATTGTGGAAGAGAAGGTCACCTAGCCCGATTTTGTCATTCACCGAAGACAAGTTCAGATAGGATGGAGGCACCAAAGGACGCCCCAGAAAAGTCAAAGCTAGTAGTGCAAGGGAGAGCGTTTGTCGTGACCTCCTAGAAAGCAAGGAACCTGAATGAGGTCATCACGGGTAAGCTTATCATAAACTCTAGCAAAGTATATACCTTATTAGATACCGGTTCTACCCATTCCTTTATTTCTCCTACTTGCGCTTAACGTTTAAATTTGACTCCGGAGAAATTGGACTTTGACTTATCCTTTAAAACTTCATTGGGAGAAACCTTCATTACATCCACTGTTTATAAGTCTTGTTTGGTTCAAATCGGTACCCTCACATTACTTGTCGATCTTATTTTATTAAAAATACTTGCATTTGACGTAATTCTAGGGATTGATTGGTTAACTACTCATCATGTAAAAATTAATTGTTTTCGTAACGTTGTTAGCTTTCATATTCCTAACCAACCTATTATGCGAATTCAAGAAACCAAACCATTAAAATCAATCACTGTCATCTCAAGCCATAAAGCTATTCGTTTATTGAAAAACGGATTTCAAGCTTTCTTAGCTCATGTCACGGATCTAAACAAAAATATGTCAGTTTTGAATGATATTTCTATTGTTAATGAATTTCCTGACGTATTCCCTAAAGAACTTCATTGCCTACCCCCAGAACATGAAATTGAATTTTGTATCGACCTTGAACCTAGTACAAAACCCATTTCCAAAGCCCCATATCGAATGCCTCCTATTGAACTTCAGGAGTTAAAGACCCAACTGCAGGAATTGTTAGACATTGGCTTTATTCATCCTAGTACTTCTCCTTGGGGTGCTCCTGTCCTATTCGTGAAGAAGAAAGATGGGAGTATGCGACTTTGTATTGATTATCGGGAGTTGAATCATGTCACCATCAAAAATAGGTACCCATTGCCACGTATTGATGACCTCTTTGACCAGTTGCAAGGCGCCAAATTCTTTTCAAAGATTAATCTTCATTTCAGATATCACCAATTAAAGATTAGAACCGATGACATTCCAAAAATGGCTTTCAGAACTCGGTACGGGCATTATGAATTCCTAGTTATGTCTTTTGGATTGACTAATGCTCCTGCTGCCTTCATGGATATGATGAACCGAGTATTCGAGGAATATTTGGATCACTTTGTGGTCATCTTTATTGATGACATCCTTATTTATTCCAAAAGCCGTGAAGATCATGAGCAACACTTGAGGCTGATACTTCAAAAGCTTTGTGAATATAAGCTTTATACCAAGTTAAACAAATGCGAGTTCTGGCTTAAGGAAGTAGCATTCCTTGGGCACGTGGTATCAAGTCATGGAATATCATTGACCAAAGAAAGAGATGAAGCTATTCAAAGTGGGAGCAACCTAAATCAGTGACCGAAGTACGTAGCTTTCTCGACTTAGCTGGTTATTATCGGAGATTCGTAGAAGGGTTTTCTCGAATTGCTACTCCCTTAACTCAGTTGACTCGAAAAGATACAAAATTCGGTTGGAGCGAAGAATGTGAGAAGAGTTTTCAAGAACTCAGGAGAAGACTCATTTCAAAGACTGCTCGACAATACCATCCGCTCTTGAGGATTTGTCATCTACAGTGATGCTTCAGGCAAAGGGTTAGGATGTGTTCTCATGCAACATGGGAAAGCCATAGCCTATGCCTCTCGATAACTCAAAGAATATGAGAGGAATTATCCTAGTCATGATCTAGAGTTGGCAGCTGTTGCCTTCGCACTTAAAATTTGGAGGCATTACTTGTATGGGGAGAAAGTGGAGATCTTTACGGATCATAAAAGTCTCAAATATTTCTTCACTCAAAAGGAACTAAACATGCGACAGCAACGTTGGCTTGAACTATTGAAAGATTATGATCATACCATCCAATACCATCCTGGAAAAGCGAACGTGGTAGCTGACGCATTGAGTAGAAGATCATATGCGGGTACGAGTGCAATATTGTCAACGCAAAGGCCCATTTTGTATGACTTGCAAAGGATGGTGATAGAGATAAAGACTCCAGGGACCCAAGTGATGATGGCGAATATGTGAGTGGAACCGACTTTAATTGATAAAGTTAAAGATGCTCAAGCTACAGACCTAGAGCTGATGCATATGAGGAAGAAAGTACAAGAAGGTTCTATGCCGGAAGCAAGAATCGATGAAGAAGGAATACTTCGAGTCAACTCCAGACTTTGTGTTCCTAACGACCCTGATTTAAAGTGTAAAATCATGATGGAGGCGCACAACACACCGTTTGCAATCCATCCTGGGAGTACTAAAATGTATCATGATCTTCAACATACATTTTGGTAGGGCAATATGAAGGGAGAGATAGCACTGTTTATCTCAAGGTGTCTAATGTGTCAACGAGTCATGGCGGAGCATCAGGTACCAAAAGGTCCATTGCAACCACTTGAAATTCTAGAATGGAAGTGGGAGCACATTACCATGGATTTCGTTACTGGTCTTCCCAAGGTTTCTCAGGGTATAGATGCAATTTGGGTCATTGTTGATAGATTGACCACGTCTGCTCATTTCTTACCTATACGAGAAACTTATACACTTGAACGTCTTGCTCGTATGTACATAAACGAGGTTGTAAGATTGAATGGTATGCCAGTATCCATAGTTTCTGATCGAGACCCAAGATTCACTTCACGATTTTGGGTTAGTTTATAAAAAGATATGGGCACGAATTTACGATTTAGTTCGGCATATCATCCTCAAATGGACGGACAATCAGAGAGGACTATTCAAACTCTTGAAGTTTTATTAAGACTCTGTGTCCTTTACTTCAAAGGAAGTTGGGACAAGCTCTTACCATTGGTGGAGTTTTCCTATAACAACAGTTATCAAGCAAGCATTGGCATGGCTCCATTCGAAGCGTTGTATGGAAGAAAGTGTCGTTCTCCAGTATGCTGGAATGAGGTGGGTGAAGCAACATTGTTGGGACTGGAGTTGGTACATATGACAACGGAAGAGATTCAAACGATCCAACAACGTATAAAAACCTCACAAGACCGACAAAAGAGTTATGCTGATCTTCATCGATAGGACGTGGAATTCGATATTGGAGATCATGTGTTGTTACGTGTTGCTCCATGAAAAGGAGTTACGAGATTTGGAAAGAGAGGAAAGCTCAATCCTCGATTCATTGGCCCATTTTTAATCCTCGATCAAGTAGGGACTGTAGCCTATAGACTCGCTTTACCGCCAAGTATGTCTCGTGTTCATAACATTTTTCATATATCCATGTTACGTAAATATGTGAAAGACCCGAACCACATTATTGAGTTAGAACCGGATGAAATAGCGGAAGATTTAACGTATGAAGAGGTTCCTGTTCAAATCTTGGATAAGAAGCAACATATTCTACGCTCCAAGGTTATACCTCAAGTCAAAGTTTTATGGAGGAACCACGATATTGAGAAAATGACCTGGGAGTTAGAATCTGAAATGAAATCAAGGTATCCTTACCTCTTCGACATACTAGGTATCGCACTCTTCTAATTTCGAGGGCTTAAATTTCCTAAGAAGGGGAGATTGTAAGACCCCAACTTTTATGAATAAAGATGAATTTTCTATAATTATCATTTTTAGAATAAATTTGATATAATGTTATAGTTGTGGGTAATATTTATAAATTTTTCAAAACGCAAGTTGTTATATAATATTCGATTGGTGGGGAATATTAAATGACGACGACACAATCATTGGTGGACCCCTACAACGAAATTATATCATCGGATTGAGAAAATGACAAAAATATTTTTATGAAAATAATGGCGTAAAGTTTTACCGTTAATCGCTGAAACACCCGGTGTTAAAAGTATAGAATACGCGTGATTGCATAGTAGCACAAGATTGATTATTGATGCTTACATGAGAAGTCATTCAGTTTTATTCAATTATTGTCGATATTTTATATATTATTAAATCAATAATTGAGATGACAGAGTTATTAATATTATTATTTGCATTATTAACGATGTCTAGAAGTTCTGCCAAGGAGAGGTTTGGTCACCTAATTTCACGCCAATAGGGAGAAATCCTTATTGAAAGGCCCCCTCTTTCCTGGGAACTACCTGGTCGATTAATAGTATGAATAATAATAATGATGATGAAGTTTTGTTTTATTAATATTATTAATGTAATAAAACAGAAAAGCTTTTTATATAAAACATAATACTTTTATAAAATTATTCGTTTTATTAGGCTAATCGTAAAATCTTTTTATATAAAACAGAATACTTTTATAAAGTTATTCGTTTTATTAGACAATAATTAGAATATATTATATTTTATTATGCATAGTGTTTGTATAGTGCCTGCATAGTGTTTTCATAGTAAAATATTTTTAAAAGTTATTCGTTTTATTAGATTATAAATAAAATATATTATATTTTATTATAAACCAATCTGGACCGTCCGTTTAAAGTAAATCGATCTGGACCGTTCATGGATTGATTACTATTCAATCCATTCTTCTATAAATAGAAGTTCATTCCTTCATTATTTCTTACGAATTCACTGAAACTCTAGAGAGAAACTGTAGAGAGAATTATTCCTCTATCTTCAGCGTATTTCTTTAGCATTTAAGAAAGCTTTGAGCGTAGTGCAAGTTTCTTCAAGTATATCCATGCCTTATCGTCGGAGTATTCTTCTTTATAAGGTAAGGGGTATTATTTTTTTTCATATTCATGAAGAGAACTTCTGTTATTCCATTCTTTATTATTCTGTTGAAATAACCTGTATATGCGGTCTACCCTATACTTGGTGATTTCTGTTGTTATTCCATTCGTTATTATTTTGTTGGAACATCTTGTCTGTACGTTTTACGCCGGACCTGATTCCGTTATTTATTATTCTGTTGGAATAACCGTCATCTTAAGGCATCGCATGCATGGTGATTTTCGTTGTTATTCCATTCTTTATTATTCGTTGAATATCCCGCTTGCATGACATTACTCGACCGGTTCCGTTATTTATTATTCTGTTGGAATAACTTGTCTATGCGAAGTACCGCATGCATGGTGATTTCTTTTGTTATTCCATTCTTTATTATACTCAGTTGGTTAAAGTTTTGACTTCTATACTCCATGAAATTGGTGGAATATCCTTGATATTTGCGCTTCATCCAGAGATTTTTCGTGAAAATATTCTTCTGAGCATTCTTAAATTTTACTCTACAAAGAAGTATCATGTTGACAATTTGGACGTTATTAGTTCCTGAATAAATTAATTCTTGAACTTGTTTTATTGAATTCTTATATCATTGTCATCATCCTCATATTTATATTTTGTTGAAAGTCATCTCGTGGCTCAGAGTGCATAGATGGACTTGGTATGATTATGACCAGGATTATTCGGTGTAATCATGACCGTAATGTTACAAATGATGTGGTAAAAGTCCTCATTGGCTCGTAGTGCATTAATGGACTGTTGTTGGCATGATCATGACCATTGATGAATACACGAATATTCTTGGCCCGTAGTGCATGGATAATTTATGGTTGTGATACTAATGAATATCCTTGGTCAGAAAAGTGTGGATGATGTGGATTATTTATTGTCGAGTCCCAACGATAAAAGTGATAAAAAACATTTTAAATCATAAAAGTTAGTAGATTTTAGTCTCTACTTGACTCTTTTAATTGATTTCATGTTCCGCTGCAGTTAAACTTGATGTATATTGTATTTTATCAGTTTAATACTGTTGAAGACTAATGATAATTTATTCTGCATTATCTTAGTCATAATATTTCTTACTGGGCTAGTTGAGCTCACCATTTCTTCCATCGTTCTCTTCAGAAATGAGAACGTAGGCGAGGGACTAGTCGGGGAATGGAGTGACGGTCCAGATGATAGTATTAGTAGTCCTCACTATTCTGTTAAATAGTGTGACAATAAATGTAATGAGGACTTATTCTGAGAGTGGATATTGTCTAGAAGAAAATATTTGTATTAAAACTCACAACTTTCTTGTTGTATATTAAAGATTGTATTTATATTCTGTACCATGTATTTGGCGACTCAGAATAGGTGATGTATACCTATTTTGGGGGCGTCACACATGGGGTACTATTTATGATAAAAATTAATTTATTTTCTGTTCAAATCATTTTTGATACAATATTATTCTTGAATTTTACTCCACAAAGCAGTATCATATTGAAAATTTGGACATTATTGAATTCTTGATAAATTAAATTATAAATCTTTAAAAATTTATCCTTTGCTTTCTTTTAATTGAATTCTTATATCATTGTCATCATCCTCATGTTTATATTGTTATGAAAATCATCTTTGGCCCGTATTGCATAGATGGACTTGGTATGATTATGACCAAGGATTATTCGGTATAATCATGATCGTAATGTTATAAATGATGCGGTAAAAGTCCTCATTGGCATGTAGTGCATTGATGGACAGTTGTTGGCATGATCATGACCTTTGATGAAAATACGAATATCCTTGGCCCATAGTGCATAGATAATTTGTGGTTGTGATACTAATGAATATCCTTGGCCGTAGTGCAGGGGTGATTCGATGATGTGGATTATTTATTAAGCTGAGTCTCAGCGATAAAATTAATGATAAATTCTTTTAAATCATAAAAGATAATAGATATCATACTCTACTTGACTCTTCTAATGGATTGCTTGTTCCACTGCAGTTAAACTTGATGTCTATCGTATTTTATCAGTTTAACACTGTTGAAGGCTAACGATAATTTATTCTGCATTATCTTAGTCATAATATTTCTTATTGGGCTAGTTGAGCTCACCCTTTGCTTTCATTGTTCTCTTCAGGAAATGAGAATATAGCTGGGACTAGTCGGGGAACGGAGTGACGGTCCAGATGTTTGCATTAGTAGTCCTCACTATTATGTGAAATAGTGCGATAATAAATGTATTGAGGACTTATTTTGAGTTGGAATACTGTCTAGAAGATAATATTTGTATTAAAACTCACAACTCATGTTGTATATTTAAGTTTTTATTTGTATTCTGTACCATGTATTTGGCGACTCAAAATGGGTGATGTATACCTATTTTGGGGGCGTCACATCGAGGCTCAAACATGGATTAAGGAAATAGAAAAGGCATTCGATATTGCCAAGATAGGTGAGGAGCAGAGAACTTCTTTTGCTACTTATATGCTTAAAGGTGAAGCTAACTTTTGGTGAGAAACGAACAAGAATAGAGCCGGTGAAGGAGTGATTGGGTGGGAAAGGTTCAATGAAATCTTTTTCGAGAACTATTTCCCTCCTAGTTCACAAAGCCATATGGAAATAAAAATTTTAGAGTTAAAACAAGAGGATATGTCAGTATCCTAGTACACAGCTAAGTTCAATGAACTAGCAAGGTTTGCTCCACATCAGGTGGACACGGAAGAAATGAAGACACGTAGGTTTGAGCAAAGATTGAACCCCTCGCTCTACGATAAACTATCGGTGTTGCAGATCGACTCTTTTGGGACGATCTTAGAAAAAGCTATAATCGCGGAGGAAGGATATAAAACATTAAGCCAATATAGTCAGAGTGGACATATTCAGGAAAAAGAGGAAGAAGGTAAACTGAGGGGAGTCAGAAAAGGAAAAGGAGTGACCATTCTGAAGAGAAGCAGGGTGAACTAAAGAAAACAACTGTGTGGAAAGAATCATACAGGGATGTGTAGGAAAGCTAAAAGGATGTGTTTTAACTGCGGATAAAAGGAAAATATTTCTTTTGATTGTCCCAATCCAAAGCAAAATGGGTGTTATACTTGTGGATCGGTGGATCACCAAGCGAAGAATTGTCCAAAGAAAGGGATTGGTGGAAAAAGCAGTGGTAAATCAACTCTTGTTAAATATGTAAATATGTAATATTATACCTTTGGTGAAGGTAGTATTATGAAGTTATCAGTGTATGAGGAAATTTTGAAATAGTAATTCCGAGGATGGAATCCTTATAAGGGGGGAAGAATGTGACGTTTCGAATTTTCGATGTATTTTATGATAAGAGTTTATATTAATAAAATTCTTATTATGTGATATTAGATTTGCATATGTGAATAGGTGTTATGCAATATGTGATAATTTGTAAGATGATGAATATATTATTATATATTTATCATATGGGGATAAATTGTTAAAATAATTACTTAAAGGAAGAAGATATAAATAAATTTATGTATACCCGAATTAATGTATACATTAATAAGTTGTATTAAAATAATTTAATATTATAAATTATTTTAATATGGTGGAATTATTACATTAAATAAATTATTTTTTTATTTAATGTATAGCTCTATTTTATTGAAAAGATTTTTAGTATAATACATTATACTATGTAATGTATGTATATAATATAATGTATGTATGTTATATACATGTATGAAATATGTATGTATATACGTATGGAGGTAGTATATGTATATATGTATGTTATAGATTATATGTAACCTCCAAGTAAAACTCAGCTGGGTCTGTAATAAGAACAAGGAGCTGGCAAGCTATTGTTCATATAGACCAATAAACTCAGCTAAGTTAGGCAAGGCTAAAACGTAATGAGCAAGGGAATTGTGTGCTGAGCAAGAACAAGCTCCCTATAAAACCAAGACCCAACCTTCTTTTTCATTTTCTTGGTTCAGTTGCAATCCTTCCTCATACCAAATCATATGAGCTCATTAATTTCCCAAGGAAGATGGCTTAGATATTAAAGGAAAAGAGGAATATAGTTTTCACAAGTATTGGATCAAATTGCAGCAGGAAAAACTATCTAGAATCATCAATCAAAAGGTAATTTAATTACTTTAGCTATAACTATAGTAATTGGTTTGGCTTTGATAGTTGATGATAGAAATTGACTTGAATTAAAGTTCTGCATGATTGTGAATGATTTCAAATTAAAATCTGGGTTGGTATGTATTCAAATATTTATGAAAATTGAATTGCTAAAGCATGCTAACAACCTATTTGGTATAATGCTCAAATGAGAACTAATTTCTAAAATCTTGGAAAATTAGAATCTGTGAAGTAGTTGGTGATATGAAATAGAATGCAAACATGTTTCTAGTGGTCTGGAATCGTGATATAACAGCTATGAAGCTTGAAAGGAAGTGGGGTATATTTATTCTCCAAAGTCTGCAGAAAGCAGAGCATGTTTTTGTTTGGTCTATGTATGGCGCTAAATGCGCCACTTCCCAAGTTAAAACTAAAGAAATTGCTATTTGGTCCCTACCCATGCTAAAACATTTTTTTGTGTAATCAGAACTTCTGGGCATGTGTAGATAAGTCATATATGCAGTATTAGGTGACTTAAATGATGTCCCATCTAGCTATGCATGTATTGACTAAGTAAAGAATGAATTTGGCAAATTATCAAATGAATACCAATGGAAGTTTTGAAGAGAAAAATTATAAGCCTAACTTGGTTTATCTTTTCAAAGTCTCGGTATTCTCGTGGTATGTTATATATATCTGGGATGATGTTATCTTAGCCATAGAGTTAATAATCTGTTGATCCTAGTTGGGGGCATGTGTATAATAACCTCTTAAGTGGTAATACAAGAGTCAAGTAGAGTATAGTCTATTCAAGCATCGAATGACTATATCAAGCGAAGATTGATAAGAAGTTTCTAAATGAAACAAATAAACAAAACAAAGGCAAAGCATAATAAAACTAGTTTTACATTGATTATGTGAATTTAGTATGTTACACTGATGTGTGTATATGTGTGATCATACATTGTGTATATGTGTGATCATACATTGTGTTATATGAGCTTGATATCGATTATACGAAATCTTTATCATATTGTACATAAGATGTTCAGGAATATGTTGAATTACATATTATACTATATGAATTGTGAAAGTCAAAATATGACTAAGCTAATTGGGTGTGGAACTCAATCTATATGTGATAGATGATATGATGAGATCATATGTTTTAGAATTATGATTCATGAATGATATGCATAGTTTAATGATTATGATGCATGAATAATATGTGTAATAGAAGATATACAATGTATATACTGAGCATGAGACTATGTGCTATGTGAGCATGAAAACTGTTAGATTTGCTGAGTTGTCGAGCTCAATCTTGCAAAAACAAACTTTTTGTAGGTTAAGGATGCAATGAAATATTTCCTACCTTGTGAACGCTAAAGATTAGAAGACGTGCATAAAAAGATATCTTTCTTTATTTTGAAATTGTGTCGAGTCGTAATGATGATTTGCGACATGTGTAATTGACATGTATGTAATATGTATGTAAATGTTTGAAATATTCAGTATCTAAAGAATATTTGTTTTGAGATTGAAAGGTAGCATTGTAGCTATTTTGAGTCTAAATCAATATAGTGACAATACAATAAAGAATCCGAATGTAGAATTGAGTTGTATATACTCATATCTACTTCGATATATAATCGTAAATGTTGCGATTCAGGGAATAGAAAGAAAGATATAAAAAGTTTTTAATAATTCGCATTTTCAGCTATTATTTCATCTTAGTATGATGTAAAGTTGGACTCAAGATAGTCATGTCGCACAAGATCGGAATTGAGAATGGGTCCTGATTTTGGGGGCGTCACATATCCTATACACAAATTATGATATTCAAACAAATGAATAATCAAGATCACATGTTATCATATCCAGATCTAACCCTAGAATCCATCTTCCAATTTCATCTAAGATATATCAGATAATTGTTGATCAGACAATTATAAATTAAGCACAAAATATGATAAACAATTCACACATAATCAATATAACCGAAAGAGAGCGAACTAATTTAAACTACACATCGGGTTCCATTGAAATCTTAAATAAAAATTAGTTCACCATAATGTCTGAAAATATCATCAAATAATTAAAAAACATCTTAGATTACAAAGATGAAAAGAAAGATAAAAAAAATAAAATTGTGTCACCGCATCTTCAAATCTCCAACTAAACCTTCTCCTTTGATCATTTTCCTTACTCCTCAAAATCTGATAAATCCAGTCTTCAATGGTGTATATCTATTGTCTATTGATTGTCCCACTACATATCTGTATATATCCCCCCAATATCAGTCTTTGAATCTATATTAATAACCATCTTGCAGTTAAGAGAAATAAATTCCAATTTGCCTTATACTTAGCAAGCGTCCTAGTTAAGATAAGATTGCACAATAGCTGACCAATCAAGCCCACGCACACCATCATGCAAGGCCACTGCTCGCTTCAACAAGATCATCAAGGCTTAAAAACCGCCACACAAGGTTAATTAAGTTTTTGCATGCGCGCCTTGTGCCTATGCACCCAACTTGCTTTGTCGTGCCTGTGACGCACCCAAATCCGTGTACATTTAAACCTTGAATATGGTGCTCCACGGTACTACTTATTTAACATAATAATAATGACGTAAGTGTAATTACTAATTATTACAATATGTCTCACTCTAAATCTCAAGTTCTCAGACCTTTAATAACATCTTCAAAAACTAATATTATTACATAATATTACATTCATACTAAATTATTACAAATAGTACACAAAATCTACTCGTTCATCTTCTCCTTCCCTTTATCCTTATCGGAACCTTTAGTCTACTCTAGCTTCGCTGAAAATATTTAATTTAAAGCAAGGATGAGCTACAAAAGCTCAGTAAATATAAACAGCTGAATAAACATCAAAATCAAGAATCATGTTACTATTTCTACAACTGGATAATAGTTGTGAAAGCCTTTCAAATAATTAGGAATAATAATAATAAATTCCTTCTATTTAACATTTTGAAACTACATATTGAGCGATCAAAAGACTTTGAACATTTTATTTTCGTAAAGGTTCAACAGTAATTCAACTATGAACAGTCTAACTCACGGGCACGTTGGGTGATCAGCCCATTGTGCCCTATGTTATACAACATCCTGACTAAACGATTATATGCGTTTGTTTGACCACCTCAGGGGTCTGTCGTGATTTTTTGGACATAAAATACCCCAATATTAGGGTTGTTCAACTCAGATTTAAATTTGAATATGCACTGAAACAATTTGGGTTGGATAGCTCTACCTAACATCAATAATATTTCAAAGATTTATTTTTAAACCGATAAAATATTCAAATCTTCGTCTAGCCGGAACAATTGGCATTGACGCACATCTTAAACAGTTCGTGAACATAAAACTTTAAATCTTAACTAAAATGCAATTTAGCATAGCTGAATAACTTGTACAATTATTAAAAAAATTGCATAAGTTTAGAGTTCACACAATATATAAATATTGCGTAAATTAGAAACTCAATACAGTCTTTGAATGAAACTAAAAAACTCGCTCAATAAAATAAATTTTGGAAGTTAAAAACTTGCAAAAAAGTTTAAGAATACTTACCTGAAGCGTTCTTTAATAATTATTCAAAAAACGCCCTTCAATTATCCTACACATTTAATTAACAATAATATGCCAATTAGTCACATAAAAACTCCACATATTAGTTTACATCGCATTATTACTCATTTTATATTATTCATGTTTTATAATTTAATTAGTGCAACAATCTTCTTTAAAAACGTCTTAGGGCGTTACGGCTTTCGGGAACGCCACAACCCTCTTAATGACTCCTTATGATGGTTTATATCCATTAATATTTATTTTATAATATTTATTATTATTTTTATTATTATTATTTTTATTTTCAAGTTGGGATATTTTAGAACAACTGTCAAAAATATCACATGTCGTTGCGACACGGCACGACTACATTCTCGTGACACGCCCGACACACACGATGCCACTCAACGTTGCCTAACACGCCCTGACGTGCCCCACGTCGCTCGGCGTCCCCCAACATGCTTCGACATGCACCACATTGGCGTTGCATAACATGTCTTTAATTAACTTTTCTGAACCCCTCCTTCCGACCCTCATAACTTGGTCGTTATAAGTCGGAATTAGTCCGTTCTAGCGTCATTTTCTTCCTTATAACATCTACTACAAATCCCCTCAGGTGGAATTTTTTTTCAGACCAATTTTCAGGCCGAAACAGTGGCCCTAAAAACCTCCTGACAACTAACTTTATTTTTTTGGCAGATTTGACTAGTCTTCTTCCGAAAGGGCATAACTTCCACCTCCGAACTCGGAATGAGGTCATTCTTACGTCTACGGACTCCTTATTCACCGTACTACATAACCCCCAAAATAGAAAAAAATTTCCAGCAAGCAAATCCGAATAGAAATCTGTTCGAAAGTCAGGGGTCACACAAGCCTTTTTGATTTTTAAATAGTTTTACGAAAAAAATCGTCATGACTTCGTTACACAAGCTTTTACTTCCGTTCCAATTGGGTGGTGTTCATAACTCCTAGGATCATAACACAACACCCACTAGAACTTAATTTTACACTTGGGATGCTACCTCAAAAGGCCACCAAAACAGCCCCCCTCTTAACAATCCACTATTAGTCCTTTTCCTTCCTTTACGCATAGGTTCGTATTTTCATTCTTGCTTCCACTTTCATGTAAATTAACAATAGTTTATCATATATATCATCAATCACCACCTTACAACTTCAAGATCATTCATGATCTTCCATAAACCAACAACCACCAACAAATCAATCTATAAGCTAAAAAATATAAAAGAGATGAAAAGTTGGGGTTTTATGTTTTACCTCTTGTTCTTGCTTGTTCTTTTTCTTGCTCCTTCTTACTTAGGATGATGGATGATCACAGCTTTACCTTGCTTCTCCTTCCTCTTCTTATTTGTGCACTCCCTCTCTCTATTTCTTTCTTTCTCTTGCTCTCACTTTTCTTTCTAAAATCACAAGTTTTCTCTCTCTTCCTTAGCTGATAAGATGAAATGAATGAACAAATGGTCATGTATTGGATGATCTAAGGAATCCTCCTACAACTAACTCAACCATGCCTCCTCATGTTTAACTAACCAACTACAATCAAGCTAACTCATGTTGGATAACATGTTGGCCTAAGGGCTTGTTTGGCATGAAACAATTGGGTGGAGGGAACCAACATTAAAAGCTTGTCTCCTCTAGCTCCAAACTTACTAAAAATGGAAACTTTCCATCTTCTCTTTGTCCCCTCTCTCTCCATAATCGGTTCCTCCCTCCTTCTGTGACGACCCAAAAATTCGGATAGCCTTGAAATTAGGTTTTTCGATGAGAATATCTAATAAATAAAATTTTGTTGATATTATTATGTGTTATGTGATTTAAGGTCGATTAACGACCTAGTTTACGTGTTACATGATTATGTATGAGTGTTGGGAGTTTTTGGGAGAAAATAAATTGTTTCGAGAGAAAAACGCTAAAACATTATTCATAAAAACGAAGAAAAATGCTTTTTCTGTGTATTTTCGAGAAATTTCAAATTACGTAATAGCGTTTATTTAGGGAAGAGAGATGAATTCTCTAATAAGAATTTTTCGGAGAAAAAGCCGTAAAAACACTATTTATGCCAAGAAACATTTTTATTTTGAATTTTCTAATCAGGGGATCATATTTATTTGAGGACGAGAGATTTAATCTCCAATAAAATTGACGAAAGAAATTTCGCAATTTTTCGCATGTTGGACGAATTAGAAAAGCTAACTAGAAAGAAACTAGGAAATAAAATAACTAATTAAATTTAATTGAATTAACTAAGCCTAGTGGTTTAAACGGCTTGGTTAGGAATTTTAAATGGCTTGCCTAGGGTTGAGCCAAGGATTTAATTGGCTTGGCTAGGGTTGAGCTTTGGCTCAAGCTAGGGATTAAAACCTAAGTACTTGGAGCTAAAGTTTTGTAAATTACATGTCTCACATTTAGGGAGTTTGATGGACATGTGTCACTTGGTTATTAATTGCCATGTGGTTAATTGAATAAAAGAAATGAGTCATGGGAGAGAGAGAAGAGGAAATACCCGACCATGTGTTGGATAATTAGAGGAAAAAGTCTTGGCAGACCGGATATTTAGATAGGAAAATTGGACATTTTCAATTTTTTTTTTACTTGTGACTCTCAAAAAATGTATAGTATTTATTCCAACAAGAATTTTTACAAAATATAGTGTTTTAGGTGTAATTTAGATACATATACAAGAACAGGGTTGTACAGAGTCCAATTTTCCTGTCTAAATATTCGGTCCGTGTAGAACTACTCTAATTAGAGTGGTGGCTCACTTGCTATAAATGGTAAGTTTTATCTCTTGCAAGTAAACTTAAGCATTAAGTCTTGGGTGGCCATGCGTCACTTGCTAGGAAATAAACATGTGAGGAAATGAAAAGAGATGAGCAATGGGGGATGCACGGTTGGGATAAGGAGGAGACCAAATGGAAACTTTCTATTTTTAGTAAGTTTACTATAGCAAGGTTGGGGCCAAAGTTTGGTTTGTCAAATGACCATTAAATCCTAACTCTTGCATTTTCTATAAATAAGAAGTCATTTCTTCCTTAATCTCTACCAATTCATAAAACCTAGAGGAGAAACTATGGAGAAATAGAAAGAGAGAGTGAGGAGAATCACAGATTGGAGAAGGACGGAGATGGCAAGGATCAACTTGGAGATTTGATCAATCATAAACTTAAGGAAGAAGAAAAAGAACACAAGAAGGGTAAGTTTCCAAACCATCATCTTCATCTTTAATTTTTCTTCTTTGAAGTAGTTGTTGGTGGTTGGTTAATTGAAGGTCATGGTGAACCTTGAAGTTATAAGGTGTATATGAAGGAGATTACTTTGATAAAACACCTTAAATGATGCATGTCTAGTAACCAATGAACTAAAAATGAAAAGCTATGCGTAATGGATGAACACCTAATTAGTGCACTGTTAATGGACTGATTTGGGGCTTTTTGTTGTAATGTTCCAAATCTGAAAATTTGGTTCCAGGGTTTTATGTTATACTCTTGTGAGTTATGAACATTACCCAATTGGAATGGAGGAAAAAGCTTTAGTAACGAAGTCATGACGATTTTTTTTTTTAAAAAAATAGTTAAAAGTTGGAAAATTAGTTGGTACACTAACTTTAGAGTCAGTTTTACGGATAGTTAAGGCTTCTGGGAATGGGTTATTTTCTGGGGGTTTTGTAGTTTGTAGTATAAGGAAGTCGTAGGCTCAAGAATGGACTCATTCCGACTTGGAATGAGCGAGTTATGACGTTGGGAAGTAGGTATTAGAAGAACAAAAAATTGCCAAGGTAATAACATGGCATACAGTGAGTTTTCTTCTAAAGCAGACACTAAAACAGATGGGTTAAAGCTGTCTGGATTGGGTGACGATTACTCCCAGTAGGTTTTGTTAGTAAGCAATGACCTAAGCAGACATGTCTTACCTGTCTGGATATTAACTATAGAAGAACTAGTCTAAAGCGGACGGGTCTTACCTGTCTAAATATTGACTAAATAAGATTTAGTCTAGAGCAGACACCAAAGCAGATGGGGTCTACCTGTCTGATTTGGACTTGTAATGCAAAACTTAAAAGTTTTGTCGTGTTTTCTAAAGTTATAAAACGCGAACAACCTAAAATGAGAAATAATGTAGCATAAACCAATATATGGGGTTATTATGTGCCTAATTGGTGTGCTATCGTTAACATAAATGTATAGGACATTTGAAGGGCGAATTAGCGTAAAGTTATAAAGAACGCTTCAGACAAGTTTCCTAAACTTACTCAGATATTTATTCTGTGCAAGTTTTCTAACTTCATTTAATTTTCATATTGAATGCAAGTTTCCTAACATGTGCAAATGCTTATATTTGTGCAAGTTTTCTATATGATGTATAACTTCTGTGTTATGCAAGTTTTGTATTATTCTTGTACATAATATTTCTCTCTGCAAGGCATATGTTTAAATGGTGAAGTTTCATTTGTTATATGAAATTTGCCGTATGATGTATGTAAAAGAGTTATTAGCCATTCGATTCGGCTTCATTCAATTGTTGAACTATTCTAGATAGAATATATATTGTTGGAGAAATTATCGGTGCTAATTCTAGGAAGTATGATAAGATGTTTGTACTAATCAAATATTTAGGAAAATGTTAAGGTGTTAACTAAGTTTGATTTGTGAGTACAATCACACGCTTTTTAACTGTTGACGTGTAGTAATTAAGTAGAACAACTCTTTTGTATGGGTAGAGGTTTAAGATGTGTTAAGAAATCGATCTAACTCACTAATGAACCATGTTGCAGTGTAGCGCACTGGAGACATTGGTGACAGTGTAGATGAGACGGGAAACTAATTCATTAGTTCTTAGGTGGGGAGCCACTCAGTTCACTACATTGATAACTGTTGAATACTTGTGTTGTGTTGTTCTTATATATATATGTCGAAAAGGTGATTCTTTTCACATATGTATTTCCGTAGGATGGTTTGAGTCTTAGAAGTGTTATTAAAGAATGTTTTCTTTTAAAATGGTGATGGAGGTGCTAAATGATAGGAATCTAATTTATTCCTGTTTATTCAAGCTACTTCATAATTTTGTTCTGTTATTGAAGTTTTCATAGAACGAATATTTGATTTTTGATTTTGTTGCATATTCAACTGATATAACTTACTGAGCAATTAAATGCTCACCCTTGCTTTAAATAAAACATTTTCAGCAAAACTAGAACGAACCGAGGAATCCGGTGAAGACTAAGGAAGAGAGATCAAGTTTTTTTTTTAAAAATGGAAGAATAATATGTATTTGTTGTGACTTATAAAGGTCACCAATGTATTGTTGTAATAGATAATTGATGTAATAATCATTATTTATATTATATGAAGTTATAAAGGTATTAGAACCTGAGATTAGAAGTGATATGTTGTAATAATGTAGTAATTACATTCATGTCTTAAGCTTATGTTGTATGGCTAGTATCGTGGGGTACTAAAATCCGGTTTTGAAGATAGACCCGGGTTTCAGGTTCTCACACCTTCCTTCCTTCCTTCTCCTTTTAGCTTTTCCACATTCAATTAACCTCATGCTCTTTAATTAGCAAGAGACACATGCTCCTCCTAGCTTATGACTCATCCTTTTAGCCTTTTACTCTTCTTTATCCCATATGCTTAAATCCCACACATGACACATGCCTCCCAACCTATGGCTCCAAGTCTAGCTTATTCTTTGGCTCCAAGCTTGCAAGAGTTGGCTTCAAGTCTACAAGTCATGGCTTCAAGACTTAAGCCACACTAACCTAGCCAAACCCCTTTCATTTCCTAACCAAGTTATTCAAACCCTAGGCTTGGTTAGACTAAAATTAATTTGATTTCTCATTTTCTTTTTTTTCTTAATTAGATTTTCTAACTTTTTTTCGGTTATGTTTTCGTAACACGCTCGGTTAGCCGAAAAACCGACTTTTGATTTTCGAAAATCCGATTTCGCCACCGATCCCCCTTTCCCAAATAGACGCTATGTCATTCTTCGAAAAGGCAAAAAAACGAAGTTGCATTTTTAGCGTGAATAGTGTTTTTACAGCTTTTTCCTGAAAAAAAAACTTTTATTATATATTTCATCTCTCCTTCTCAAATAAACACTATGACGTAATTCGAAATTTCGAAAATAAACGTTTATTAGTGTTTTCTGCGTTTAATGAATAGTGTTTTTTGCGTTTTTCTCGAAAAAATTTATTTTCTCTCAAAAACTCCCAATACTCATACATAGTCACGTAACACGTAAACTAGGTCATTAATCGACCTAAAAACTCATAACACACAATTTATTCTATCAAAATATTTATTTTATTTAATAACTATTAAAAATCTTATTACAAAGATATTCTATGATCTTGATCGTTACAGTGCCAACATCGAGTCAATGTCTGCCAAGCATGCTTCGCCGTCCAAATGTTGCGTTTTACTAGTCAATTATGACTGATACTTTATCGTTTATCGCTTTATACACCATTTCCATCTTAATTTCAATTCCTACACAAAAACACTAAAATGCATCAAAATGTACTAAAAATACTCAAGAACTTACAAAATCATCAAGTTAAAAATACCCAATTCGTAGGTATAAAATTCACTCATCAACTACCCCATACTTAAATCTTTGCTTGCCCTCGAGCAAAACAAAAACTAAAACTCAAAAACTATACTAAAATGCACTAAACTTGAGCAATAAATTAACATGAGTCTGCAACCCAGCCTCAAAGATTTCATATAAACAATAACTCCTAGTAAAATTCAAAAACATACACAACCGAAAAACTCAACCTATTCATCAGTTCCACAACAATTCATGATCCATCAAGTGCATGTGTATCCAAACTGTTCCAGCTAATGATTACTCGGAGAAAATCATATAATCAAATACTCAATAAAAGATAATTAATATCAACCCCAGAACTCTACTTTCCACATCAATCTCCCGCAAAACAAGCATCACATAAGTCCGGGAATACAAAGGATTTTAATTTTTCTCTTTTTTTCTTTTTTATTAAATTAATTTACCTTCCCAAGTATACTTTTCAAACTATTTTTTCAGTGAGTGCATTTTATCCTCCTTCTCACTCTCTATTAAACAAGTGTGTTTTACGTTCCTTCTCGTTTTTTATTACACGAGTGCGTTTTACGCTCCTTCTCGTGCCTGTATTTATGGGTGACTGCATTTTATTCTCCATCTCAACCCATTACAGAATGCAATAATTCAAGGGAGGATTTAAAATTTTTTCTTAAATTTTCCAAAAAAAATTCTTATATTTCCCCCAAACGTATATGAATGCCTACTTTGCTTCAAAAGATGCTTAAATAAGTTACTAGAGTCTCAATAATATCTTCCACAAGTATTCAGGTATATAAACTTCCTAAGAAAACAACTAACTCAACAGATGGACATACGTGCTTTAAGTGCGAAGGATCACAATTACTGTAAAAACCAACTAATAAATTAAAAATTTAAACTAAAACATGCTTCAAAATTTTAACAAAGTTAACCAACTTTCAACACTTGTCCTAACATACATAGGCCATCACAAGTTTAATTAACATTGCTGCACAAATTTTTAAAATTTTCAAATTTCTAACTAATATGTAAAAAATAAACAAAATAACATAAAAATAACTCAAGTACCAAATAACATAACAAGTACCCCCAAACTTAAAATATACATTGTCCTCAATATAAAAGAAATAGGGAAAAAATTAACACAAAAGGACTTCCCTGGGGTCTATCATGTATCAACATCCTCATCGTCATTCTCCTCTGAATTGTACTGAGGAACCATAGGTGGGGCCGAAAACTGAATCGGAGATAGGCCTGCATTAAGTCCACAGCTCGAAAACATCTACACCAGCGAACCATTGAACTCAGTAGAATACTCCATGAATGAGGTCATTTGTTGAACCATCTGATCGATGTGTCTGGTCTGGCGTCGCGACTCTCACTGCAATACATTTTGTCCCCGCCTCAACTTAGTTGTATCCCATCGAAGCCCACGCACCTCAGTCACTAAGTAATCCATCAGTAATAAAGTCGACACCGCCTGCTGAGGTGGAGCTAAAGGCTGTAAGACCCCGAATTTTATGAAATGAAAGTATTCAATTTTCTTATAATTATTATTTTATTTTGTAAATGGTTAAATTGATAAAAGGTTAAAGTTAAGGGTGATATGTGAAAATTTTTGCAAAGTATGCAAGTTGTTATAAAATATTCGTTTGGTCGGGGAATATTCTTTTTGTCGGAGAATATCCGCATTTGCAAGACAATCATTAGTGGACCCCTATAACGGAAGTATTGTCGTAGTAAGAAAACGACAGAATTATCTTTTTATAAAAATAACGGCGAAATGTTACCGTTAAAACTGTTGAACTACCCGGTAGTAAAAGTACAGTAATACACGTGGTCGCATAGTAGCACACGGTATTGATTATTAATACTTACGTAAGAAGTAACTCAGTTATACTCAATTATTGCTACAGTAATTGTTGTATCATATCTCTCATATTATTGATTCAATTATTGTCACAGTATCATCTGCATAATATGTTATATTTTTAAATCAATAATTGAGATGGCAAAGTTATTCATATTATTATTTACAATATTGACAATGTCTAGAAGTTTTGACAAGGAGAGGTTTGATCACCTAATTGCACACCAATAAGGAAAAATCCTTATCGGAAGCCCCCTCTTTCCTGGTAACAATCTGGTTATTAAATATTGTGAATTATAATATTAATGATGAATAAGTTTGTGTTGATTAAGATGAAATTGATAGTTCCATTGTGTTAATTATTAGTGTTAGTGAAAATTGACATTTATTTCGATAATAATTAATGTCTGGAGGTTATATTGACCAATCGGGTAATTAACCGGATAAATGAGCAATTAATTGCTATTGATTCACATGATTATAACTATTTGTTCATATGTGTGTACTATTGATTCATATTTATTTGCTATTAGGGGAGTTGGTGCAAGATTGATAATACTTGCATGACTAAGTTAAAAATGGAGGTATAGATGGAGGTACTATACTGTAATTCATATTTTCACGTGTCTAGAACTATTGATTCACATGATTTACTATTGATTCACAAGATTTACTATTAGGGGAGGTGGTGCAAGTTTGATAATACTTGCAGGACTAAATTAAAAATGAAGAAAAAGAGGGAGGTATTATACTGTAATATTTCGAGCCTCAAAACGTGCAATTATTGAAACTATATTTTCCTATAAATAGAAACTCATTCTTCCTTCATTTTTCACCAATTCACTAAAGCTATAGAGAAATTATTATAGAGAGAAATTATAGAGGGAAAGAAGAAGAGAAGTCTGCTACCTCACTATTCCAATATCCAGTCTTCTTCTAAGGTAAGGGGTATTATTCTTTCGTATTCATGAAGAGAGTTATTTTCTTTCAATACTCGTAAGAGTTGTTATTCTAATCTTTATTATTATGTTGGAATAACCTGTCTATGCGAAGTACCGCATACATGGTGAAATTCTTCTATTATTCCATTCTTTATTATTCTGTTGAAATAACCTGTCTGTGCGGTCTATCGCATGCCTGGTGAATTCTGTTGTTATTCCATTCTTTATTATTCTGTTGGAATATCCTGTCTATGCGGATTATGCATGACCTGGTTCCATTCTTTATTATTCTATTGGGAATAACCTGTCTATGCTGTCTATCGCATGCATGGTGAATTCTTCTGTTATTCCATTTATTTATTATTCTGTTGGAATAACCTGTCTATGTAGATTACCGCATGCATGGTGAATAATCCTTTGTATTCATTCTTTATTAAATTGTGGAAATGATTTGTCTACGTGGATTACCGCATGGCGGGTGAAAATCCCTTTGCAGTTTCATATATTCTGTTATACTCATCTGGGATATCATTTCTTTTGTACTCGTCATGAAATATCATTTTTTTGGTATTTTTTTGTTACGAGTTACTATTCATGGGGTACTATTCACCCATTTACTATTCACTCTCGTATTATTTACTCGGATATTCGGGGTACTTTTCGTGCCAGAGTACTATTCACGAGTTACTATTCATGGGTTACTATTCACCCGATTACTATTCACTCTAGTATCATTTACTCAGGTATTCGGGACACTATTCGTATCAGGGTACTATTCTCGAAGTACTATTCACGGGGTACTATTCACCTGAAAAATATATTTCTTTTCTGTCCAAATTATTTTTGGTACATGAATATTATTCTTGAATTTTACTCCAGAAAGCAGTATCATGTTGACAATTTGGACGTTACTGATTTCTGGATAAATTAAATTATAAATCTTTAAAATTTATCCTTGAACTTGTTTTATTGAATTGTTATGACATGGTCAACATCCTCATGCTTATATTGTGATGAAAGTCATCTTTGGCTTATGTGCATAAATGGACGTGGTATGATTATGACAAGGAATTATTCGGTATAATCATGACCGTAATGTAACGAATGATATGGTAAAAGTCTTCATTGGCCCGTAGTGCATTGATGGACAGTTATGGGTATGATTATGACCAGGGATTATTCGGTATAGTCATTAACATTGATTATTACATGAATATCCTTGGCCCGTAGTGTAGGGATGATTCGATGATATGGTTTATTTATTAAGCTGAGTCTCAGCGATAAAATTGATGAAAAACTTTTTAAATCATAGAAGATAGTAGATTTTATGCTCTACTTGACTCTTATAATGGATTGCTTATTCCGCTACAGTTGTTGATCTAAAACTTGTTGTCTATTATATTCTATCAGTTGTTATACTGTTGAAGGCTAAGGATAATTTATTCGCATTATCTTAGTCATAATATTTCTTCTTCGGGCTAGTTGAGCTCACCCTTTCTTTCATTGTTCTCTTGTGAAATGAGAATATAGTCGGGGATTTAGTCTGGGAATGGGGTGATGGTCCGGGATAAATGGTTTTAGTAGTCCTCACTATTCTACGGAATAATGTGATAATAATTGTAATGAGGACACCATTGAGTGTGGATATTGTCTAGATGACAATATTCTTGTTTAAACTCTCAGCTATGTTTTGTCGTATTTTACACGACTGTTGTATAATTAAGTTGTATTTGAATTTATGTACCATGTATCTGGCGACTCAAGATGGGTGATGTATACCTATTTCGGGGGCATCACAAAGGCCCTGCTACATCATCAGGAACCACACCTGTGAACCCGACACCACTAGGATGAGCAATACCGCCTTCCCACTTCTAGAACCGGTTGATGATTTGTTGGTCGATAAAACTCTTCGGATGCTGGAGGATCTCATCTACGCTTCATCAGACCTTTGCCTTCTTGCACAAGCCATATATCAATGACAGGTGTGGTAGGCCAACCGTAGAACTCCCTTTGATAGCATAGTTGATGGAGTCATGGATGACTTCCCCTATATTGATTGACTTGCCCCACATTGACTGACTTGCCCTTCACTATTGTGAACAAAAGCACTGCCCGATCTCTTATCACATAACTGACGCGAGTCGTCGGCATAAGCTTGGCATATATGAAGTTGTACCAAGCCTTGTAGTAACGACTCAGCTCCTTGTGCGAAAAGTTGATGGCCTCGTGCTCCTTAGATTTCCATTCTTCCCCCCGACAGTGTTTGATAATGGTATCCGAAAATGTTGAGATCAGCAATGAAGCACATAAGACCGTTGAGTCACCAACGATCAATACCCAGGATAATGTGCAACAGGAAGACAATAATCCTCAGGTAAATAACAACACCGATCAGATGATGAACAATGGGATGTTCAGAGGTTTTATGCAATTCATGCAACATCAGGTAAGAGAGACTCCTGTTCAAAATATAGGTGGAAATAATGGCAACCTACGGTCGATCACCGCTAAGCAGTTCAATGAGCTGGGACCACCGGAGTTTTTGGGAAAGCCAGAACCACTTAAGGCGGAGACGTGGTTAAAGCAGATCACCAAGATATTTGATGTCTTGGGATGCTTCGAGGAGCAAAAGGTTCCCTTTGCCACCTTTATGTTGCGTGAAGAGGCAGATTACTGATGAGAAGATCTGTAAAGCGTACTCAACCTACCGAACTGAAGATATCTTGGGATAAGTTCCAAGAGTTGTTCAACGACAAGTATTTTCTCGAAAGTATTCGTCACATGAAGGAGGTGGAGTTTATCAAGTTGGAGCAAAATAATATGACCGTGTCGCAATATGAGGCTAAATTTGCGAAGTTATCCCGATTTGCATCCCATTTGGTCGATAATGAGGAGCGACACGAATGTTTCTAAGAGGTTTGAGACCCGAAATACGTCAATACCTCATTTCTCACAAACTTTGTTTATATTCAGATGTTGTGAATAGGGCTCAGTTATTAGAGCGCAATAATGAGTCAGCACAACCAAAAGGCAATGACCAACAACACGATAATAATCATACCGGTGGAAATAGCCATCAGAACAATGATAACCATCGTGGGGGGAAATTATCATGCCAAGAATGGTAACCACTTCGGTGGTAATCATGGCCAAGATAATAGAAGTGGAAAATTCAAGAAGAGAAGATTTAATGACGATGGAAAGACAGTAGCACCAACACCCGTTTACAAGGCTGGAGAACGACTACCAATTGTATGCTTCAAATGTGGAGGGGAGGGATATATCAATCCAAACTATGTGATGCAGTCCAAAGCATGTTACAATTGTGGAAAAGAAGGTAACCTAGCCTGATTTTTTTGTGCACCAAAGTCAAGTCCAGTTGGGACGGTGGCACCAAAGGCGGATATGAACAAAACAAAGTCGGTGGTTTCAGGAAGAGCATTTTTCGTGACTTCTCAAAAAGTGAGTGACCCGAACGAAGTTAGCATGGGTTAGTTAATTATAATTTCTTGCGAAGTCTATACCTCATTAGATACCAGTTATAACCATTCTTTTATCTCTCTTGTTTGCGCTCAACGTTTAAATTTGACTCCGAAGAAATTAGACTTTGACTTATTGGTTGAAACTTCGTTAGTAGAAACCTTCGTTACCTCCACTGTTTATAAATCTTATTTGATTCAAATCGACACTTTCACGTTACCTGCCGATCTTATCTCTTTGAAAATACTTGCCTTTGATGTGATTTTAGGAATCGATTGGTTAACTGCTCATCATGTTTTTCGTAAGGTTGTTAGCTTTTGTATTCCTAACCAACCTGTTATGCGAATTTAAGTAACCAAACCACTAAAGTCAATCACTGTCATATCAAGCCATAAGTAAAGAGCCCCAAGCCTTTCGCTGGTGACTTCCTTGTGTGGAAGACACCGAAGCCAGACTATCCGTAGGGGACGTTATGAATGACGATGGCAAGTTGATAGGTATCAATGCGACGTACTATCCAAGTCTTAGATGAGAGTCACAGTTTTGAATGATATTTCTATTGTTAATAAATTTTCTGACGTATTCTTGAAGAACTTCCAGCCTACCCCTAGAGCGTGAAATCGAATTTTGTATTGACCTCAGTACAAAACCCATTTCTAAAACCCTTAAATATTTCTTCACCTAGAACGAACGTATTATGCGCAAAAGATGTTGGCTCGAGCTGTTGAAGATTACGACTATACCATTCAATATCATCATGGAAGAGCGAACGTGGTAGCTGACACGTTGAGTAGAAGATCGTATGCGTTTACGAGTGCGATGTTGTTAACACAAAAACCCATTTTGTATAACTTACAAATGATGAAGATAGAGATAAAGACTCTAGGGACTCACATGAAGATAATGAATATATGAGTAGAATCGACTTTAATCGATAAAGTTAAAGTCGCTCAAGCTACACACCCGAATCTGATGAATGTGAAGAAGGTTCAAGAAGGCGTTATCTCAACCCTTGATTTAATTGGCCCATTTGAAATTCTCGATAGAATTGGAACTGTGGCCTATAGACTCGTTTTACTGCCAAGTATGTCGCGTGTTCATAATGTTTTTCACGTATCATTGTTAGTAAAAACTTACTCTTGAGGGATTGGAGACAAATTTTGGAATAATTAATGAATCTAAAAAATTATGAAATCATGGGGGTTTTATAGAGCATGTTACAAGCTTTCCATAGCCTCGAAAATGGATTAATTCCGATAACGGATGAAGAAGTTATGAAGATTTGAAGTATGCGTGTCAAAAGTTGCAAAATCTGGAAAATTGGAGTTAAGTGCCAAAGGTCGAGCACCTAGGCACTAGGCTCGGCGCTTAGAATCTATTCTTGGGCGCCTAGGCGCTTGCCTAAGGCCAAATTTGGGCGCCTAGGCGCTGGTCAAGTGTTAAGCCAAAATTTATCTGGACGTCCTTTAGTAAATTGGGCATAACTTTTTCATATAAACTCCGATTGAGGTGATTCAGGATAATTTGGAAAGATAACGAGTAGACCTAAAACTTTCATTCTTTATATTTTGAGATTTGAGATCAATATCAAGGCCTAAAATGGCTATTTTAGGGACTGATGTGTATTCAGAGGCAATCAGAGGACATCGGGCATGCACATATGCAACGTGTAATGTTTTCGACGATAAAGGTATTCAAGGTATCCTCACCTCTTCAGCATACCAGGTACGTACGTAAATTTCGAGGGCGAAATTTCATAAATAGGGGAGATTGTGAGACCCCAGATTTTATGAATAAAGATTTAAATTTCTCGAATTTTTTTATTATGGTGTGGATTTGATATAATGTTAAAGTTGTGGGTAATATTTATAAATTTTGCAAAGTAAGCAAGTTGTTATATAATATTCGATTTGTCGGGGAATATTCGTTTTAACAGGAATATTAAATGACAAGCACAATCATTAGTGGACCCTATTAACGGAAGTATTGTCGTAGTAGTAAGAAAAATGATGTAATTATCTTTTATTAAAAATAACGGCAAAAGTGTTACCGTTAAAACTATTGAACTACCCGGTAGTAAAAGTACAGTAATACGCGTGGTTGCATAGTAGCACACGGTATTGGTTATTGATGCTTACGTGAGAAGTCACTCAGTTATACTCAATTATTGATACAATTAACCGTATCATATCTCTCATATTATTGATTCAATTATTGTCACAAGATCATCTCAGATAATATGTTATATTATTAAATCAATAATTGAGACGGCAAAGTTATTCATATTATTATTTGCAATATTGACAATGTCTATAAGTTCTGTCAAGGAGAGGTTTGATCATCTAATTGCGCGCCAATAAGGAGAAATTCTTATCGGAAAGCCCCCTCTTTCCTGGGAACGACCTGGTTGTTATATATTTTGAATTATAATATTAATGATGAATAAGTTCATGTTGATTAAAGATGAAATTGATAATTCCATTGTGTTGAAATTATTAGTGTTAGTGGAAAATGACATTTATTTCGATAGTAATTGATGTCTGGAAGTTATACTGACCAGTCGGGTAATTAACTGGATAAATGAGCAATTAATTTCTATTAATTCACATGATTATAACTATTGATTCACATGATTTACTATTGATTCACATTATTTACTATTAGGGGAGGTGGTGCAAATTTGATAATACTTGCAGGACTAAATTAAAAATGAAGAAACTGAGGAAGGATTATATTGTAATATTTTGAGCCCCAAAACGTGCAATTATCGAAACTATATTTTCCTATAAATAGAAGCTCATTCTTCCTTCATTTCTCACCAATTCACTAAAGCTATAGAGCAATTATTAAAGAGAAAAATTATAAAGAGAAAGAAGATGAGAAGTCTGCTACCTCACTATTCCAAAGATCCAAATGCCTTTCTTTTGAGGTAAGGGTATTATTCTTTCGTATTCATGAAGAGAGTTATTTTCTTTCAAAGATTCGTAAGAGTTTTTATTCCATTCTTTATTATTATGTTGAATAACTTGCCTACGCCAAGTACCGCATACATGGTGAAATTCTTCTTCGTTATTCCATTTTTATTATTCTGTTGGAATAACCTATCTGTGGGGTCTATCGCATGCCTGGTGAATTCTGTTGTTATTCCATTCTTTATTATTCTGTTCGAACATCTTGTCTGTGTGGATTATGCATGACCTGGTTCCATTCTTTATTATTCTATTGGAATAACCTGTCTATGTGAAGTACCGCATACATAGTGAAAATCTTCTGTTATTCCATTCTTTATTATTATGTTGGAATAACCTGTCTGTGCGGTCTATCGCATGCTTGGTGAATTTTGTTGTTATTCCATTCATTATTATTCTGTTGGAACATCCTGTCTGTGCGGATTACGCATGACCTGGTTTCATTCTTTATTATTTTGTTGGAATATCCTGTCTGTGCGGATTACGCATGACTTGTTTCCATTCTTTATTATTCTATTGGAAATAACATGTCTGCGCGGTCTATCGCATGCCTGGTGAATTATTCTGTTATTCCATTCTTTATTATTCTATTGGAATAACCTGTCTATGTGGATTACCGCATGCATGGTGAATGATCCTTCGTATTCATTCCTTATTAAATTGTGGAAATGATCATGTTTACGTGGATTACCGCATGGCGGGCGAAAATCCATTTGCAGTTTCATATATTTTATTATACTCAGTTGGTTAAAGTTTTGGCTTCTATACTTCATGAAATTAATAGAATATCCTGGATATTTGCGTTTCATCTAGTATCTTTTCATGGAAATATTCTTCTGAGCATTCTTGAATTTTACTCCACAAAGCAGTATCATGTTGACAATTAGGACGTAATTGATTTCAGGATAAATTAACTTATAAATCTTTAAAATTTGTTCTTGAACTTGTTTTATTGAATTATTATGTCATTGTCATCATCCTCATGCTTATATTGTGATGAAAGTCATCTTTGGCTTATGTGCATAGATGGACTTGGTATGATTATGAACAGGGATCATTCGGTATAATCATGACCTGTAATGTTATAAATGATGTGGTAAAAGTCCTCAGTAGCCTGTAGTGCATTGATGGACAGTTATTGGTATGATTATGACTAAGGATTATTCGATATAGTCATGACCATTGATGATTTAATGAATATCTTTGGCCCGTAGTACAGGGATGACTCGATGATGTGGTTTATTTATTAAGCTGAGTCTCAGCGATAAAAATTGATGAAAGCATTTTAAATCTTAGAAGATAGTAGGTATCATGCTCTACTTGACTCTTCTAATGGATTGCTTATTCCGCTGCAGTTAAACTTGATGTCTATTGTATTTTATCAGTTTAACATTGTTGAAGGCTAATGATAATTTATCCTGCATTATCTTATAATATTTCTTATTGGGCTAGTTGAGCTCACCCTTTTGCTTTCATTGTTCTCTTCAAGAAATGAGAATGTAGCCGGGACTAGTCGGGGAACGGAGTGATGGTCCGAGATGGTGTTATTGTAGTCCTCACTATTCTATAAAATAGTGTAACAATAAATGTAATGAAGACTCTATTTGAGAGTGGATATTGTCTAGAAGGCAATACTCCTGTTTAAACTCTCAGCTATGTTTTGTCGTATATTACATGACGTTTGTATAATTTAGTTTGTATTTGTATTCTGTACCATGTATTTGACCACTCAAGATGGGTGATGTATACCTATTTTGGGGGTGTCACAGCAAAGTTATTCATATTATTATTTGCAATATGTCTATGTCTAGAAGTTCTATCAAGGAGAGGTTTGGTCACCTAATTGCGCGCCAATAAGGAGAAATCCTTATCGGAAAGCCCCCTTTTTCCTGGGAACAACCTGGTTGTTAAATATTGTGAATTATAATATTAATGATGAATAAGTTTGTGTTGATTAAAGATGAAATTGATAGTTCCATTGTGTTGGAATTATTAGTGTTAGTGAAAATCGACATTCACCCTTACCCCCTACCCCACCCCACCCCCCACCCCCACCCAAAAAAAATAATGTGTACACCACCCACCCCATCCCTTACCCCCACCCCACGCCACCCCCACCCCACTCACTCCCCACCACTCTCTCCAAAAAAATTAATATTAAACGATTATGTATACACCACTCACCTCTACCCCCACCCACCCCACCTACCTACCTACCCACCAACCCAACACTCCCTCCCAAAAAAATTAATATTATGTGATTATGTATACCCCACCCACCCCACCCACCCTACCCACCCCCACCCAACCTCTCCCAAAAAAAAAAATAATATGGGATGGTGTACACATTATTTTTTTTGGGTGGGGTGGGGTAGTAGGGGTAAGGGTGTATACATAATCACATAATATTATTATTTTTTGGGTGGGGTTGTGGGGGGGTGGGATGGGGTGGGGGTAAGGGGTATATACATAATCACATAATATTATTTTTTTTAGTGCGGGTGGGGTGGGGTGGGGGTAAAGGGTATATACATAATCACATTGTAGACACTCGAAATTTTCTTTTCCTGTTACTAACTGTGCAGGAGGGCAAAAATGTCTTTTTCACACTCCAGAGATAACCCTGGAGGACCACAACATCAATTCTAACCTCAGAGATAACCCTGGGGATATTCAAAGTCAACAGCATGACCATATCAGAGATAACCCTGGGAAAAACCTGCTACAACTGTGCGAAAATCGGAGATAACCCCGGGAGGGGTAAAATGGTCATTTTTCTAACTCAACTTCACTTCAAATCAAGTACACTCATGTTAACTCAAATTGATTCAAAATTAGTCCCACAAGACTCATATCTTAACTTCGGAGCGAAAACTACGCGAAATAGCTCACTGGATTGCCTGACGGGAACTCGGGAGTGCTATTTCGGTCATGGACCCATCTTCCTGGAATCAAAAAGGGCAAATCCGATATCATCGCGTAACTCTCGACAAAAGCAGTCCGAAGATGGTCTTGTACACCTCGTTCGGATGCTCGGATTGAAGTTCGCAAGTTCGAGCCGACATTACATCGCACGAAGTGCACGTACTTTCGAGATTTACGGACCCCATGGAACCCCGGCGATTGAGGCGATCGTAGGTGTATATAGAGGTCGCAGCAGTACACCGCGATGCATAGTTCTATAAATATGGGGCTTGGGGTTGACCCATTTGAGAGAGGAAAAGCGAGGAAGCCTGTACAATTGGCTTTTGTACACCCCGTATAAGCCCGAGTGTTGTCTTATTTCAAACACTTTTGAGCTTATATTTTGTCATATTTTTTGGCATGGAGCCGAGTATTAATCCATCTAGAGTCATAAAAGTCTACATTTGCAAATTTCACCGTAAGCCTTCTCACATTCTATAAAGCCTTCTTCTCATATTAGCATACAATTTGTTATACACATTGAGAGTCGTGTTGTGTGCGTTTGCCGGATTCGATTCGTGGTTTTCATTTCTTTTCGTATATATATACTTATATATGTATATATTTCATATATGGACTAACATTATCGAAAGTTATGCCTCGATTGAGCCTGATTTTGCCTGGAGGCGTTTATTGCTTTTATATATATATATATATATAATTGTTGTCGAATATATCCGATGAGCCTGAATTTTACATCCTGAGACATTTACTCGCTTTTTATATATATATATATATATATATATATATATATATATATATATATATATACATATATATATATACTTATATATATAATTGTTGTCGGACATATCCGATGAGCCTGGATTTTACATCCGGTGCATTTACTCGCTTTTATATATATATATATATATATATAATTGTTGTCGGACATATCCGATGAGCCTGGATTCACATCCGGTGCGTTTACTGCTTTTATATATATATATTTGTATATATATATATATATATATATATATTTATATTTCTGTCAGACCTGGAGTTTACTTCGTGGCCTTTTACAGCTTTATTTACATTTTGTCCTGCCTGGAGTTTACTTCGTGGCAGTTGATCGCTTTTATAGCTTTATTTCCATTTCGTCCCACCTGGAGTTTACTTCGTGGTGGTTGATCATGTCCATATATATATTTACCGCTTTTATATATTTACATTTCTGATCCCCCATGGAGTTGCTTCGTGGTGGTTGTTCCTATCTGTATATATATATTTACATTTTTTATATATATAATCGCCATCGCTTTCTATATAAGCTGCAGATATCATGTGAGCCTAGGAATCATGTGATCACAGATTCAGTCTACTGAATCTAGATTCGATTCGTGATGGACTTTTTTTCGGTAGTAAAGACTTGTACATTATTTACAGTGTACGAATTTCCTTGGATGGATGTCATGCCCATGAGGAGCTCGGCATTGCTTTATATTATTTTCTCGAGAATGCTTCGCATCTCGAAAAATAAAAGCAAACAAGCCAAACATTTAATAATAAAATGGAAGTATGAAAAGGTCTCAATTCCTATTGAGCACAGGGTTTGAAAAACCTCTTTTACAAAAAACGTCATTGCTATATCTTGGTTAAAACTGAATTTTTCTATAAAATTCAAACCTTGTGTATATAGGTGCGAACGAGGCCTCGCACTACATTCAAATAACTGCACATTGATCCACACACACACACAAACACACATTCATATAACAATTTCTTTGAAAAGTAGCGGTCACCGTGGTAACACGGATGTTGGGGGGTGCCTAACACCTTCCCTCCGCATAATTAAGCCCCCGGACCCAAAATGAATCTCGGTTTCACAGACTGCCTAGCGATTGTCAAATCACCGGGTCAATGTGCAAACCTTTTTTGATTATGTTAGTGCAACCGATTAAATACACCAACTGGCGACTCTTAAAATCAAATTGTCGACATTATACATGTCGGACCTTTTTCACTTGTTTTTTCAAACAAATCTCACATTAACATGAGAACACCAGAGAACAAGTAATGAAAAGGGACACTCAAAAATCCCGACGTCGACAGGTGGCGACTCTGCTGGGGACTCTAGTAAGAGGGCTTAAGCCGCCATTACAAGCTTTTCAAAATTGTTATATGCTTGTGTGTGAATGTTGCATTTACATTTATGATGAATGTGTACGGATGCATATTAATTACTGCACTGCTAAATATCTATCTGTGATATTAGTGCTTCGTACATGTCATCATTTTGCATAAACAGTGAGACACGTTGTATGTGAATGTATGTTGTGTGGTCCCTCCACTAGGAGGCTATCCTGTCGGTGTTTGATTATTGGACTTGTGGGAAGAATAATTCCCCGGGGCTCAGGAAAGGAACCACTCAGATTTGCTCCAGTTGAACGACCGGATTAACTTTCCGTCAAGTAGATTGCGATGATCTGGGAACCTTTATGCCAAAAAGCCGCGAGAGTAACCTAAGATAGGTCAGCCTCTGATAAACCAAACGCGAAGGGAAGTCTCTTCATACTTTCCCATTTAAATTACTTGTAAATTCAATTACTTGTCAATCTCAAAGTAAAGGAAAATATGAAGAATATGTGTAAATGCATATTAAGGCTTTACATGCTATTAAATGACACCCATTTTGCAGGATAATATTCCTAAAATGGACACGTTATGATAGCATGTAAAATTTTTATACATTTCCCTAAGACTAAACTACATAAGTTTTTATAGGGAAGCAATTGATCCCATTTACCGTTCAAAGACCAAAAGGGCATTAAGGCCACAGTCAGATATGGGTAAAAGTACCCAACCTGATCCAACTTCTATCTCTCACAAGGAGTTCGAAAAATTAAGCTATCAAATGACAGAGTTGGCTGTTATGCTCAAAGAACTACACCAATCTATTCAGGGTCCACAAATACCCATCCACACAGAATCCTCTGCACATGGAGGAATCTAGGGCCAAACAGTGCCTACTCATCCAGAGTCATCCACACCAGGAGGCAATCAGGGTATTGGAAAAAAGATGGAAACCCAGATATCTGAACCTCATTCCAATAAAGAAATCACAAATTTCAGGGATGATCGAGAAACTGGGGATATAAGAAAGAAATTCCAACAAATGGAGTAGACCATCCGGTCAATCAAAGGGACTGGAAATTATGGGAGTGTCACCTATTCAGATCTCTGCATATTCCCAGGGGCTCGATATCCTACCAAATTCAAAGTCCCAGAGTTTGAAAAGTACAATGGGGCAGGCGATCCCTATACGCATCTAAAAGTGTACATTGGCGAACTGGGGTCTTATGCTGAAGATGAAAGCCTCAGAATGTAACTTTTTCAAAAGAGTCTCATCGGAGAGGCTAAAGACTGGTATGCCCGACTTGACAATGCCAAAATCCACAACTAGGAAGAATTGGCCCACGCCTTTCTAAATTAGTACAATTTTTAGTCACAAATGGCACCGGATCGATACCAAGTGACTAAAGTCAAAAAGCAAAGTACGAAATATTTCCGAGAATATGCCCAAAGGTGGAGACATCTCGCAGCGCAAGTCATTCCATCAATGACGGAAACTGAGATGGTAATGATGTTTATTGATATTCAAGAGGCTCCGTACTACGGGAGGATCCTAGCAGGCATAGGAAAACCATTCTCAGAAATGATCAAACACGACGAAATGGCAGAGATGGGCCTGAAGGCCGACAAGATTAAAGACTTCACTTCCTTGGAAGCAGTTGCCAAACATATACAGACAGGCAAGTATGCGAACGATTCCAAGGGTTTACCCGATAAAGACACTGAAGATGTATCCCTTGTTATACAGGAGCAATCTAGTAAACCAACCTACAGTCCCCCCATTTGGAAAAAGCGAGACAATTTGCCATTTCAACAACAGGGTGCATTTAACAAATTCCAGGACAGGAAAAGAAAATTTGAGAGAACAAAAAATTGGGTGTTCACTCCTTTAGGCGATTCTCTTGAAAATGTTTTGGCAATATTGATGGATCATAAGCAAATTTATCGGCGGCTCCACCCTCGGAACCGTGGAGCAAAAGATAAAATCCAAGCCAGAGATGTGCTTACCACTCAGGATCTCCAGGACACAATACACAAGATTTTTGGTCCTTAAAGCATAAAATTCAAAATCTGATCGAAAGTGGCAGTATTGTTGTCCAACAACCTGACCAACAAAATGTCAACACCAACCTTCCGTTGCAGCATGATACGGAAGAAGTAAACATGATAGGATCAGGAAGCGCTGAAATATATCCAATTCGTAAGTGCATACGAAGGATAGAAGACTACCCCCAAAGGCACAAAGCAGATGTCCTAAAATGGGAAAACTCGGAGGAGGGTATGATAGTAATGCAAAAGTTAGAGACAATCCAGAACCAAGTAAATCTGCTAGCTAAGTTGATAGTGCGCCAACATCAAGATACGAGGCATTTCTTTACTCAACTATCAGAAGGCCAAGAAAAGGGGGATGATAAAATTGCTAGCAAACCTCGCCAACAGAAAAATCGCTTGGGGGAATGCGAACTCTCAATGAAGAAAGATCAAACAACCTCCACAAGAGTCCGAAAATTCACCCCTCTAAGAAAATCCAATGAAGAAATGCTACACTTTCTGATGAGCGAAGGAAGGATTACTGAGTTGCTACCTCCTGTGAATCCCAAGATAAAGAGCTATGATTCCACCAAGATATGTCTCTACTATTCTAACTCACTTGGACATACGACTGAGGAATGTTGGGCTTTGCGACATAAAATCCAGGATCTCATTGAAAATGGAGTGCTAGAGATAAAAATTCCCATGACCAAAAAAGGCGAAAAGGCAATAAAAAGCTTAAGATGTCCACTTGAGACAGGCAGCTCAAATGAGGTGAAGGCTATGAGCGATAATCCTGGCAGAACACAAGATGGAGCGATCCTAATGCAGGAAATAATATAAGAGACAAGGGAATTCCTGAAGGATATTCTTCCGCCAACATCAAACATCTTTTGGTCCAAAGATATCAACCACGTTCCTAATTTAATCACCTTGGATGATGTGGAGGAAATACTGATCCTTTCCAAGGAAGAAAAAACAAACAAGGAAAATTCCTTGCAAGAAATGCGACGACAGTTCGAGGCAAATTTCATGGTCGAATCCTCTCAAGCCCAGGAAAAGCGTGAAGGAATAGATGAAGGAGAAGGTGGTGAGGTTGTCGGGGAAACCAATCCATCAAAGAATCAAGATTTCATACCTTTTTTGCGATGGGTCCAGCTCAAGCACCCTTGAAGAATATATTAAACCTGTAAGCGATCAAGTTATGGCCATAAATGAAGACATTCAAAACCAAGAAGTAACCTCTGTCGCGAGCCTTGAAGCCAACACAGCCACTAACGACTGGACTATCAGGCCTCAACTAGCCAAAAAGATGTAGATCCAGAGGATAAAGGTGCGAGTTCCAGAAGATGTTGGGACGGTATCACTTCCTTCGCAGTATGCTTTTTATTTTCCATGCATGTATAGAAAAAAAAATCAAAAATCAAATCATTCAGGTTTCAGCTCATCAAGCCTGAACTACGAAAGACCTGATCTCCCCTCATCAATGGGAGTACGTAGGCAGCCATTTATGGTGCGGTCAAACCAAACAAAAACCTAAAAAACCCAAACAAACACTTCTCAAACCAAACCAAACACTTCTCAAACGAACACTTCTCAAACAAACGCTTCTCAAACAAACACTTGTCAAACCGTTTATCTTATCAAGTAGGAACTACACAGACCTGATCTCCCACACTCACGGGAGTACGTAGGAAACCATCAGTGGTGCAGTCTGACCCTCAACAGAAACGTCCAAATCTAAACGTCGATCTCAAGAACGACCCTCTAAGTCAGCGACCTATGTGGAGAAGTCCCAACAACACTGCAATGTCATTCCATCAAATTTGGCACAAATCCCAGAAAGGAAGAAACAGCGATATGGCAAGACAACCAGCAGCGAGGACCTTCAAAGATTCGACATCCTTAATCACGAGTCTTCATCAAATCAAAAGAAAATTAAGACCGATTACAATAACAAGTCAGGAATAATGATTTAAGGCATCAAAACCGTGTCCTATACTTGTTCACCATCCGTACGAGAGGAAAAAAGTCTCTTGCGATCTCAAAGATCTTATCACCCCATCTGTCAAAGCGACTATCCCAGCCAACAAGCAAGGCTGGGGCAATTTCAAAATCGACGACAACCCGATATTGCGACCACTACAACAAAACTTGGGCAATCTCGGAAACAGCGACAACTCAACACTAGGGCATTTATCAAACATCCTAAAGAGGAAAATGCCCCAGTCAACACCATCAGCATGGTCCATCATCATCAAAACTTCCCTCACATCAGCTCATTAGAGATTTGGATATTACTCACTTGCGACTTCATCAACAAAGAGAGTTTCTCGTATGAATCCCCGACATCAGTATGCGAAAGGACTGGGGCATTTTTCGATTCCAGGAAAGCGAAGGATTTTAAGGCGGGATCAGGCCTCTCATCAAAAGAAGGAAAACTCCTGAAAGAAATCATGGCGACATTAGCATGCGAATGAAATCTACACCGACATTAGCGAGGGAAAATTCTCAAAAAATTCTTAACTCAAGGCCAACGACAAAAGGTCTGGTGAATGAAATCTACACCGATAAATGTGTTAATTTGTGTCAAATCCTCATAAATTGAGGCCTCTACACTGAAGTTCAAAAGTTTGACAGTAAAAGAGCGAGTTGCACCCTCCAGGGATATCAACGGCTTTCAGGTCATCAGTTCAGCCGAGTTGCGAATCAAATATTCAAGGAAATGGGGCACCATCACCCAACAGCGAAAGGAAACTCCAAATCACCTCAAAAAGGGTGAAGCGCTACATCAGCGTACATTTCTATGAAGCGTAACATCAAGCAAAGTCTGGCAAAGCGAACCTTTGAATATTACTTCAGCGAAGGTATCAGAAGATCTGGTATTCAAAACCATTATCTTCAAATTCAGCGCGACATCAAGACAGTTCAGTGATAAAAGTTTTGAATACCACCGTTCGAGTGAGAACCGAAACAATTGGACAATGTCAATGTATTCAACAACCAACAGGGTAAACACTGTTGCAAACTACCAACATATACATCAGAAAGGTCTGGTGATTTCAGAACGTCATCCCCATCAAAGATGTGGAAAACATCTCAACTTATCTTTATCAAACAAGCATCAGCGATTAAATGCCAAACCATTGGAGTCAACACCAGCATAGGCATCAACAATGATCGGTAAAGGTAAAGCGATTTGCAAAAACATTTTTTAAACATGCATCATAACATTCATTACATTGCGATTTGCGATTTACGATTTGCGATATGCAAAATTCGATGTGCGAGTTGCGAGGTGAGATTGGCCAAAGCGAAATGCGATGTGCGATATGCGAACTGCGATTTGCGAAAACATTTTTAGTATTCATCATCACATTCACTACATTGTGATCTGCATCATTGAAAATACATTGTCATGTTTCAAGTGTCTACTAATCTTTATCATGTCCATTCCATTGTATTGCATGAACATGATAAAGAGGGGCATCTGTAGACACTCAAAATTTTCTTTTCCTGTTACTAACTATGCAAGAGAGAAAAAGCGTCTTTTTCAGACTCTAGAGATAACCCTGGAGGACCACAACATCAATTCCAACCTCAGAGATAACCCTAGGGATATTCAGAGTCAACAACATGACCATCTCAAAGATAACCCTGGGAAAAACCTGCTACAACTGTGCGAAAACTGGAGATAACCCCAGGAGGGGAAAAATGGTCATTTTGCCAACTCAACTTCACTTCAAATCAAGTACACTCATGTTAACTCAAATTGATTCAAAATTAGTCCCACAAGACTCATATCTTAACTTCGGAGCGAAACCTACGCGAAATAGCCCACCGGATTGCCTGACGGGAACCTGGGAATGATATTTCGGTTATGGACCCATCTTCCTGGAATCAAAAAGGGCAAATCCCATGTCATCATGTAACTCTCAACAAAAACAGTCCGATGATGGTCTTGTACACCTTGTTCGGATGCTCGGATTGAAGTTCTGCAAGTTTGAGCGGACATTACATTGCACGAGTGCACGTACTTCGAGACGACGGGACCTACGAAACCTCGGGTAGTTCGAGCAGCCGCAGGTGTAACAGAGGCTGCCACAAGTACACCTATAGAAGTCAGTTCTATAAATATGGGGCTTGGGGTCAGCCATTTGAGAGAGGAAAGAGCGAGGAAGCCCTGTACAATTGGCTTTGTACACCCCATAAACTGAGTGTTGTCTTATTTCAAACACTTTTGAGCTTATATTTTATCATATTTTTACCGGCGGGAGCCGAGTATTAATCCATCTAGAGTCATAAAAGTCTACATTGGCAGCCCACTGTAAGCCTTCTCACATTCTATAAAGCCTTCTTCTCATATTAGCGCACACTGTTATACACATCGAGAGTCGTGGTTGTGCGTCATTTGCGGATTTCTATTCGTGGTTTTCATTAAATATATATATATACTTATATATGTATATATTTCATATATGGACTAACATTATCGAGTTATGCCTCGATTGAGCCTGAACTTGATTGGAGCATTTATTATATATATATATATATATATATATATATATATATATATATATATATATATATATATATATATATATATATATATATATATATATATATATATATATATATATATATATATTATATATATATATATATATATATATATATATATATATATATATATATATATATATATATATATATATATATATATACTCGCTATATATATATATATATATATATATATATATATATATAATTGTTGTGGGACATATCCAGATGAGCACTGGATTTTACATCCTATGCATTTACTCGCTTATATATATATATATATATATATATATATATATATATATATATATATATATGTACTTATATATATAATTGTTGTCGGACATATCCGATGAGCCTGGATTCACATCTGGTGCATTTACTGCTTTTATATATATATAATTGTACATATATATATATATTTACATTTCTGTCAGGCCTGGAGTTTACTTCGTGGCCTTTTACAACTTTATTTATATTTCGTCCTGCCTGGAGTTTACTTCGTGGCAGTTATCGCTTTTACTGTAATATCCTAGATATTTCCATGTAATTAAACAATTTCAATAAACAAACTTATGTGAAATTCTTATGTGACAATTATTTTTAGATGAATTATTTATTTTATTATATGTTATGTGATAAGATGCATATTAATGATTGTTACGGTTAGGCCAATTATTTAAATTGGTTAAGGATGGAATTAATTCTAATTAATTTCGTGGGATGACTTACAAATATGAGTTTGAGTTTGGAGCGGAATTTAGAGACGCAGTCTACGTATTTGAGTCAGAAACGTCGAAATTAGGCAGGATAGACTGTAACCACGAAAATGTGTCATGAAACTGAGACATATCTCATAATATTTTTAAATGTGTCACGAAAGTGAGACGTGCCTCATAATATTTTTATATATCCACCATTCTCTTTTACAATGCTCTTATTTATAGATATATGGACTTGGAAGTTTCATGACGTAAAATATCACATACAGTCAAATCTCTTCTCTTGGAACTTTATTAGATATAATATTATCTTAAATTTAGCCCAAGCACACTTTGGAGCGACGAATTGTCAACTACGAATTTTGAAGTTGTGTTTGACGAAACGGAGACGACATCCAAAAATGTTGAGATAAACAATGAAGCACATGAGACCGTTGAGTCACCACAGATTAATACCTAGGATAATGTGTAACAGGAAGACAATAATCCTCAGGTAAACAACAACAATCAAATGATGAACGATGGGATGTTCAGAGGTTTTATGCAATTCATACAACATCAGGCGAGGGCGGCTCCTGTCCAAAATGCAGGTGAAAACACTGACAACTTGATGAGTAGGTTTTATACCTATGAATCCGATATTATTAAACTTAATTATTGCTATCTTTAATTGTTTCTTAGTGTCTTTTTATGTGTTTTGTGTTTATTTCTTGCAGGTTGGACCTGGAGGGACAAATTGGTCATTTTGGAGAAGATAAAGGTCAAAAATCATTAAAAAAAAAAGAGTTGAGTGGCATTTTTGTAATTATGCGGTCCAGGTCAAGCACCTAAGCGCTTGGAAATGGCCTGTGTTGAGCGCCTAGGCATTCATGTGCGGCTGAAGGAGGATTTTCTACTGCCAAGTGGGTTTTTGAAGCCAAATAGGAGTCTAAATGAGGGCTGAGACCAATACAAATAGGAGAAGACTTTAGAAAAGACGTATCACTTAATTTTTCAAGAGATTTACAAAGAGAACAACGAAGAAAAATTGCAAGGGCTGAAGATTAAAGAGAGAGTATTGGAGAAAATTCAGATTTTTTATTCTCTTCTATTGTTTTATCTTTTGTAATTATCTGGGATGATTGGATTATTAATTTGGATGATGTTTTTCTTTATTATTATCATGAACTAAATTTTAATTAAGATTGCAACAGAACTTGGTATGTAGTTTAAATTGTACCTTCCTATTGAATGAAAGTTGGTTTTTATTGAATTGTTTATCATATCTTATGTTTATTGATTAATTGTTTGGCCAACAATTACTATGTTAATCTATATAAAATTGGAAGATGGAGTAAAGATTGAGATCTGGATATGATAACATCTGTTCATATAATCTGAATAGGGTTAATATGATTAGCATGTAGGAAAGGAATATACCTATGTGTCTTTTGTATCCATTGAAAGAATTTGTGCGTAAAATCCTAATTAACTTGATTCACATAGGAATATAGTGAATTAATTAACTAGGGTGTTCCTTATAATTTTGTGTCTTACGGATCGGAGTTAGGAGGATTTGTTCACGTGTTTTGAAAAAAGTGCGTGAATTTTATAAAGCATTCTTGGATAATGATTCATATTAATTAATTGATTTAAATGGGAAGTAAATTGATTTAAATGAAATACCAAGGGAAGTTGTAATCTTAACCTGTTAAATATGCAGTTACTCTTGTGAAATTCTGCTTTTAATTATTAGTTTTGTTGAGATTAATTTTCAAATCACAAACAATATTTTGTAGTTTAAAATAGGATTAATTGCATTGGAATTAGTAATTGATAAATATTAGTCTATTTCCTCGTGGGAACGATATCCTTGCTTGCTGGATATTACAATTGAACGCGTATGCTTGCATGTTAAAATGCTGTTAAGAAATTAGGCAACAAGTTTTTGGCGCCGTTGCCAGGGAAGTTAGTTTAATATTTTGTCATTATTAATTTTGATAGAGTTAATCTTAATTTAAGCTTTTTCTTTTCTGTTATATTCAGGTGTACATGACTAGTGTATGCAAACGCGATCGAAGAAGCCAGATTTATGGCCTCACGAGGACGACATCGAAAAAAAATTTTAGCGATTGCGTAAGTGGGTTAAAGAAACCAAAGAGGCACTTGATAAGAAAGATACTATGGCTGAAGAAGAGCAAAAAACATTGCGATATTATGCTACGCCGCGGGTTACTAAAATTCAGTCGAGTATTACGAGGCCTGCCATTACTGCTACAAGTTTTGAGATAAAACCGGGGACAATATAGATGATTCAAAATTCATGTCAGTTTGGAGGGTTACCGAATGATGATCCGAACGATCACATAGTAAGCTTTATAGAAATCTGCTATACTTTCAAGTACAATAATGTGTCATAGGATGCAATAATGCTAAGGCTATTTCCATTTACTCTTAGAGATAAAGCTAAGAGTTGGCTCCATTCACTACCATCAGGCTCGATTACTACATGGAACGACCTAGCCCAAAAATTTCTTGCAAAGTTTTTCCCGCCTGTAAAAATAGCAAAGTTGCGAAACGATATCTTCTCTTTCGTTTAGTACGATTCAGAATCACTATATGAAGCTTGGGAGAGATTCAAAGACTCATTGCGAAAATGTCCACACCATGGGATTCCTAAATGGCTTCAGGTGCAAACTTTTTATAATGGTTTATTCAGCACAGTGAGATCGAGTATAGATGTTGCAGCAGGAGGAGTTATTATGGCCAAAAATTGTGATGAGGGGTATCAGTTGCTTGAAACCGTGGCAGCTAATAATTATCAGTGGCCAATAGCAAGACCAACTCAACCAAAGACAGTAAGGGTTTATGAAGTGGATGCGATGACAGCATTGTCAGCTCAAGTGACAGCTCAGATTTCTGCTCTTACAAAGAAGATAGATGCACTTGTGGTACAACCAGTTCAGAAAATGGAAACGATTTATGAAATATGTGCGGGTAGCCACTCAAGTGATCAATGTGCAATAAATCCTGAGTCAGTCCATTTTGTTTCCAGTTATAACAGGCAGCAGGGCAGTTATCCAAACAACTGCAATCCAGGAGTGAGAAACCACCCGAATTTTTCTTGGAGTAATAATCAGTCACATGCTCAAGCACAAGCTCCAAGGCAATTATATCCACCTGGATTTCAGCCACATCAATAATCTCAACAACACCCACAACCTCAACAACCTGATAAGCTATCACAAATGGAAGAATTGTTGGCAAGATTGGCAACTCAGTTTGAAGCCACAACGAAAAACCAATCAGCTGCAATAAAGAACCTCGAGAACCAAATTGGGCAGATAGCTAGTGCTTTGAATACTAGAACTCCAGGTTCTTTACCTAGTGATACGGAGAAAAATCTAAGGAATTATGGAAATTAGCAATGTAAGGCAGTTACACACAGAAGTGGGAAGGAGTTGAGTACAAATCTAGACGAACAAAAGAAAATAATTTCTGCTGAGGATGGTGAACAAGAGAGTGGAAATTCGAAAAGTAAATTTGGGGAAAAAGTTGTGAAAAAACAACAAGAAGACAAGGAAACAGCAGTCGTACCACCTATGTCATTTCCTCAAAGATTGCAAAAGCAGAAATTAGATAGACAGTTTTTGAAATTTTTAGAAGTGTTCAAAAAGCTGAATATCAACATTCCATTCGCAGATTCTTTAGAACAAATGCCTAGCTATGCAAAATTCATGAAAGATATTTTAGCAAGAAAGAGGAAGCTAGGGGAGTTCAAGCAGAGCGTTGATGAGAAGAATGTAGCGCAATTCGCAAAGAAAGTTACCATCGAAGTTGAAGGATCCGGGTAGCTTCACCATACCATGCACGATTGGACCCCAGTTCTTTAACAAATGTTTGTGTGATTTGGGTGTGAGTATTAACTTGATGCCACTTTCGATCTACACTCAGTTGGGACTACCAGCACCAAAACCGACAAATATATCTTTACAACTCGCAGATAGATCAGTGACATTCCCTAGGGGCATTGTGGAAGACATATTAGTGAAGGTGGACAAATTCATATTTCCAGCCGACTTCATTGTATTAGATTATAAAGAGGATAAAGACATACCCATTATCCTTGGAAGACCATTTTTAGCTACTGGAAGGACATTAATTGATGTACAAAAGGGAGAGTTAACAATGAGAGTCCAAGATGAAGAAGTAACTTTTAATGTTTTCAAGGCTATGAAATTTTCGAAGGGAGAGGAAGAGTTCTTTAGAGTTGATCTGATTGACGAAACAACTAGAGAGGTATTTAGTGAATCTGTGATTGAAGACCCTCTTGAAACCGTATTGGTTAGTGAAACTTTATTTGATGATTTAACTGTGCTAGAATAGGTTCAAATGTTAGATTCAGCTCCAAAGTTCACACGATGTTTGCAAAAATTTGAACATCTGGATAATTGGGGAAAGCAAGATGAAAAGGTGAAATCATCCTTAGAAGAACCGCCTACCTTGGAACTTAAACCATTGCCTAACCATCTACGGTATGCCTACCTTGGTTCTTCTTCCTCCTTTCCAGTTATTATTTCTGCATCACTTGATAAGGTTCAAGAAGAAAAGCTACTAAGGGTACTTCGGCAATACAAGACTGCTCATGGGTGGACTCTTGCGGATATCAAGGGGATAAGCCCATCAATTTGCATGCATAAGATTTTGTTGAAAGATGAAGCGAAACCGACTATTGAATAACAATGAAGACTCAATCCCATCATGAAGGAAGTTATCAAAAAGGAAATCATTAAATGGTTGGATGCGGGAATTCTCTACCCTATCTCAGATAGCTCATGGGTAAGTCCAGCTCAATGTGTGCCAAAGAAAAGGGGAATGACAGTAGTTGCAAATGAGCATAATGAATTGATCCCGACTCGAACAATTACAGGTTGGAGGGTGTGTATGGATTATAGAAAGTTGAACAAGGCCACTCGTAAGGACCATTTTCCTCTACCATTCATAGATCAGATGTTGGACAGGCTTGTAGGGCATGAGTATTATTGTCTCTTGGATGTCTTTTGGATTATGTAATGCGCCGGTGACATTTAAACGGTGTATGATTGCAATTTTTTCTAACATGGTCAAACAAAATCTCAAGGTATTTATGGATGATTTCTCAGTTTTTGGGGATTCGTTTGATTATTGTTTTGAAAATCTCACTCTCATGCTCAAACGGTGTATTGAAACGAATTTGGTTTTAAACTGGGAAAAATGTCATTTTATGGTACAAGAGGGAATAATCTTGGGTCATCGAGTGTCATCAAAAGGAATTGAGGTTGATAGAGCTAAGATCGAAACCATTAAGAGCCTACCTCCACCTATTTCAGTAAAGGGTATTCAAAGTTTTTTGGGACACGCTGGGTTCTATAGATGATTTATAAAAGACTTCTCCAAAATCACGAAACCACTTTGTAATCTTTTGGAGAAGGATGTCCCATTCAACTTTGATCAAGCATGCCTAGAAGCTTTTGATGTGTTGAAGAAGAAACTAATTACCCCACCTGTAATCATAGCGCCAGATTGGAGTATCCCGTTTGAATTAATGTGTGATGCTAGCGACCTTGCGATTGGCGCAGTTCTTGGCCAACGAAAGGATAAAAATTTTCACGCTATATACTATGCTAATAAGACGTTAATGGATGCCCAACTGAATTATACCACTACCGAGAATGAGCTATTAGCAGTTGTTTATGCATTTGATAAATTTTGCTCATATTTGATTGGGACAAAGGTGATCGTGTTTACAGATCATTCGGCGATTAAGTACTTAAGAGCGAAAGAAGGACACGAAGCCGAGATTAATTAGATGGGTATTATTGCTACAAGAGTTTAACTTGGAGATCCGGGACCGAAAAGGAATAGAAAATCAGGTTTCTGATCATTTATCATGATTAGAGAATGCATAACTAAAAAAATGACACAACAGTGATCAATGAATATTTCTCGGATGAACAACTATTTGCGGTAAGGATGGATACACCATGGTATGCAGATTATGTAAATTTCATTGTGAGTAAGGTGTTTCCACTAGATTTGACAAGTCAGTAGAAGAAGAAATTTTTCCATGATGTGAAACAGTATTTATGGGATGAGCCATTTTTATACTAATGTCACGCATCTGACTATGGTGGACATTTTAGGGGAGAAAGAACGACAGTTAAGGTGCTTCAATGTGGATTTTTCTGGCCAACACTCTTTAAGGATGTCCGTGTGTTTTTATTGAAATGTGACAGATGCCAAAGAGTTGGTAATATATCAAAGCGACACGAGATGCCACTTAATATGATGCTAGAAGTCGAATTGTTTGATGTTTGGGGCATCGACTTCATGGGACCATTTCCATCATCTTTCAGTAACTCTTATATACTTCTAGCTATTCGACTACGTTTCAAGTGGGTAGAAGCTTATAGCATCGCCCACCAATGATGCTAAGGTTGTGGTTAAGTTCATTCGGAAGAATATTTTCTCTAGATTCGGCACTCCTCGTGCAATCATTAATGATGAAGGTACGCACTTCTGTAATAAGCAGTTCTCAGCTATTCTCGCTAAGTACGAAGTCACTCATAAGATAGCTACTACTTACCATCCACAAACAAGTGGTCAAGCCGAGGTATCTAACCGAGAAGTAAAATGAATCCTTGAGAAGATAGTGAATCCTAGTCGGAAAGATTGGGCTAGCAAGTTGGATGATGCTTTATGGGTATACCGTACAGCTTACAAAACTCCGATAGGGATGTCTCCGTACAGGTTAGTATATGGGAAGGCATGCCATCTTCCAGTTGAACTAGAACACAGTGCTTATTGGGCAATTCGAAAGTTAAACTTTGATATGTCTGTTGCGAGAGAGAAGCGCCTCTTACAATTGAACCAAATGGATGAATTCAGACTCCAATCGTACGATAACGCGAAGTTATATAAAGAAAAGGTTAAGAGGTGGCATGACGAGAAAATTCTGGAAAGAAAGTTTGAATCAGGGCAAACAGTGCTATTATACAATTTAAGGTTTAAATTGTTTCTAGGAAAGTTGAAATCCAGTTGGTCAGGGCCTTTTATCATTACAAAAGTTTATCCTCACAGAGCTGTGGAGGTGGAAGGTGTGGCGACCCCAAATCCGGATACTTGAAACCCGAACTCGGTTCTCCACGATACCATTTCTTTAAGCTGAATAATACTAAATAATAATAATAATATAATTCGAACTTAATTTACATACATCAAAGTTTACTTTCCCAGGTACGTGACCTTCAAAATACATTCCTTATAATACCTGACAATAGATTCCATTGTCTTACTAACTATAACCATTAACTCATACTAATTCTCATTCGAATGACCTTTTCTTTTCCTTGTTTCGTGCTCGAGCCTTCAAGTCGATCGTAGAGTGGCGAAAACATTTAATTTAAGCAAGGATGAGCATTTGAGTACCCAAAGAAGTAATAGCAATTATATATAAATTTGAAAGAATATAAGTATTCTCTTTACATAACACTTCTCTACAACGAATCAAAAGTTGTGAAGTAATGCATCTTGATAAAAGATTCACATAACAACTCTCTTTCAATTTCTTGAAATTAGGCTCCACCCATGAATAGGGTTTAAGAAACATACTATGAACATTGTTTTCATTTTCGAAAAGGTTTAGCAGAAATTCATCCAAAACCGTCATAACTTACTTGCACGGAGGGTGATCGGCCAGATTGTACCTGTATTGATCAATACTACATAACTTGAGCGAAATTCATCGCTCACCCTTTGTCCGTAGTAGCGCATAAAAATTTTCCCATTATCGGGATGTTCATACATGCACGGTTCCAAACTTAGAAGGTTTTAATCTTGCTTTCAACAATAATATGTAATTCAACATATATGTATACGGGTAATTGAAAAAGTGTATCAACATGTGAATAAATGCCATGATTATCCAAGTGGGGACACTTGTATAACCATTTAGAAATCAATGAATGAATATATATACGAGCTAACATGTTGATAATCAAAGCGTATATAATCTATACAGGAATAGAAAAGAATTCTGAAACTTCTTACTCATGCTCTTACAGAAGCATTTTCTTTCTATTATAGAGATTCGACATTTGTTTGCCGCATAAACTGACTTTTTATCGGGTAAATACTGAGACTAAGACTCTTATTCTATACCTCAACATCTGTAAATATCAGACATTTTACTTTTAATCATTTTCGAATTTTCCAGAAATTGAAAAATTTAAAATAAATCAAATCTGTAACTAAAGGGCTTATAGTGATATAACTGTTACTATAGGTGTTCTTCTTCAAATTCAGAACTTCATAATCGGTTCTCTCAAGTCACTAGTTTGGTAAATTTATAACTTTCAAACATCTAATCATAATTAAATGATTTAAATATCAAACAATTCTATTATCATTAATAATTAATTAATATTAAATTATTAATGAAACCATTGCCAAAATATAAAAGTTATTTATAATAACTCAAACTATTTTTAAAACATTTATTTTACCCTTAAATGATTTTTTAAAACAATTAAAATTATTTTAAATAATCACCATTAATATATAAATATTAATGTACTATTCATCCAAATATTAAAAGTCATTAATTATAACTTAAAATATTTTTAAATCCTTAATATCCTCTTTAAATGATTTTTAAATAAATAAAACCATTTTTAAACTATTTATTTAATATAAATATTAAATAAACTTAATATCACAAATTATTAACTAAATATCATTAATATATAATTATTAATGAAATTATCTTCTAAATATTAAAAGTTATATTTTATAACTCAAAATATCTTTAAATACTTTATTTTCATTTAAAATGATTTTTAAAATATTAAAATCATTTTTAAACTAATTATTTAATATAATCAATAAATAACTTTAATATCATTAATATATAATTAATTAATGAAATTCATCACAAAATATTAAAAGTCATGGAAATAACTTAAAATATTTTCTTATACCATAATATAATTTTTCATGATTTTTCATGAATTAAAACTATTTTAAATCATTTATTTAATATTATAATTAAATAAATAAATACTTTTATATTCCAAAAATATTAAATATTTATGAAATATACTCAAAATAATTAAAAACTATTTTTCAGACTTTAAAATAATTTTTCATAATTTATTTGGTATTTTTAATAATTAAAAACTAATTTTTCTAATTTTTAAATTAATTTCCGGAAAATCAGAAATTAAAATAATTAAAATTGTCGCTAAAGGCCCCTATAGTAGTGAGAATCGTCATTATAGGTGTTCTTGAGCCTACCAGAGAGATCTTCATAAAGAGGCAAAGTGGGCTACTTTGACCGTGAATAACTCTCTCATCTTAACGAATTTGGACAATCTATAAATTGGGTCTTGTAGAGGAATTACCAGACTACAATCTCCAATAATCATAACCTCTAAACAAACATCAGATCTGGGATAAATCAGCCATCAAAGTAGCTACCAAAGCTGTTCTTCACGAAGAACAGTTCAAGGTGCCTACTTTGGACCTCTATAACTTGATGATCGTGTAACGTTTATGTGATCAATCAATTCCAGTATGTAGACAACATGTAGGACTACAACGCTAACACTTAACATCATCATAAAAAAAATAAATCAAGCATCTAAAGTATGGTCAAACCTTGTAAGAAAAATAAACACTTAGAAAATTCTGGGCTGTCCAGAATTTTCCGGTCAATGCCGGTCAACCCACTTTGACCTTAAATAACTCTTAATCCGTAATATATATGGACCTGATTCTTTGTGGAGGTTAAATACCACATAACAAGCTACACATATCAACCTTTAGAACACAAAAAACATTACAGATGACCGAGATATAAGGCCTGACATTTGCCAAAAAATATTTTACGGACACTTAGAATATTTTTTCGGGTTTGAAAAACAAATGGCCAATCTTGGTCAACCCACTTTGACCGCTTATAAATCCAAATCTACAATAGATATGAACTTGTTTCCTTTTGGAGGTTAAAGAACACATAACAAGATACACCTAACAACTTTTAAACAACACAAACAGTAAATAATCACGAGAGATATAAGTCTTGACATTTGCCCAAAAATCACGAAAATTCTTTTTTTCCAACTTGCTCAAATCTTCAAATTTGTGCACTTTGATGTTATGGGTCTGTGTTTTTACAACCCAGAACATTAATAGACTCCTTATTACACAACTTTAAACAATTAATTGCATCAATTAACATCGAATCGAAGGATTTCTAATTTTTGGGATTTCATACCTTTTATTACTTGATTTTTGATTTCTGACTTCTTGATGCTTCTGATTTGTTATTTGTGATGGTTGGGCTTTGTTTAGGGACTGATATGCTACAATAATTCGTAGGTTTTAGAGAGAGAAGCTTAAGGATGAGAGTTGGATGAATTTTAGTGTACAAAATATATTATCTCTCTCCAATCTATATATAAACCAAGTTAGATGCATTGGATGCTACTCAATGGTTGATTGAATCTGCATAATTGAGTCTTGGATGCTTAATTGGTAGGGTAAGTATGTTTTCCATGCTTTGCTAGCAAGATTCCTCCAATAATACACTAATAATACACTAATAAGCCAAAAGGGCATTTTGGTAATTTCGCATATAATTTCATGGGCATTTTTGTACATAGCAATTAAATGTAGTATTTAATCACTAGATGGTAATTCTTATCATTTACCAATTACTTTCTATCCTTTGGTAAATTAAAACATTTATACAATAACATCGTAATTAAACCCAATAATTTTAAATTAGGGTTTTGATTGAAAAATTAGGGTTTTCTAATTAGGGTTTCTTAACGCCATCAATTAGGGTTTCTAATTGACCATTAGGGTTCTCTAATTATATCTGTATGTTCTAACACGGTCATTACGGTCTCTAACTTCAACCGATTAGGGTTGTAATAATTAGGGTTTGTCACGATTATCGACATACGTGATAATTAGGGTTTTCTTCTAATTATCGACATCTTATACATGGTAACCTTCATATATACGATCACTACTCGGTCATATCTAAAGAATCGAAGTTTAATAATTAGGGTTTCACAAAGACGGTAATATGCTATGACCTAATTGTTGTCATTCTTTCAATATTATCTGTCTGCACATACACATACATAATTATTGTCAGATTGTAAAATCATTATAACAATAATATAATATTATTATTCTCATCTCTTGATCACAATCCCAATTCGTGGTTTGGATCTCATATCCGACTTCTCTTCTTACATATAGCATCAATAATCAAGTTAAAATAATTAACTTAAATATTACGAAAAAATCATATAATAAAATATTTATTATATAATTCTAATTATCACTTCATATATTATTTCCAATCATGTTATCATGGAAAATAATTAATAAAAACATTTATGTTACTGTAAATTAATTACCATAAAATATAATTTATAGTAATTAATAATTCCAAAATTATTTCTAATTTTTCAAGTAATAAATATATTCGCATTTATCGCTCACATTACTAGACACTTATTCTCGTCATTGAATAAATAAATAAAAAAATTATCATAAAATTTCTTATTTATTTTATATGAAAATCTCGGGTTATTACATTCACCCTTCCTTATAAGGATTCCGTCCCCGGAATCACCGCTTTAAAACTCATAAGCATAAGGGTATATAGCACATATAATCATTGTATGTAGATCTCAATCATACTTGATCGAACTGATCTTTAATTATTCTTCATAACGCTTGTCTATCTCGATAAATGAAATTTGATCTCTAAAAGAACTCAAATTCCTTCCTCAAAATTTCTTTAATAAAGTAATTTACTATATGTATATATACAGGAAAATCATATAAGACACATAAGTTATTCAAATAGCACCTGGAGTTCTGCTTTCAATTTGCCACCGTATCCTCGGACCGTTATGTTGTAGACCTCCCGGTTGGGTTGTTTGTTGAAATTGCTTTCGATTTGTCGCTTTATATCTTGTTTTGTCATTTCTCGTATTCGCATTCCTTATCTCACTTCTCCTTCTTGAATAATCTTTCACCTTATACTCCATTGATTCACAAATAAAACATTCGTTATACATTCTTGAATTGAGACAATTAGAAGAGATATGTCTCTTCTGCCCTCACACAAAGCACACAAACTTTTTCTTTATCTCATTTTCCTTTTATCGTATAGGTGATAAAAGTTATCCTTTGCCCTTTCCGTTATCCTAACTATCATAAATGCTTCTACTAAGTCACTTAATCCTCTATACCCTAGCAATAAGATTGCCTTAAAGTCTTTGGCGTTCGACGTTCGATTATCTGGTTGATCTTCCACAGCTGGTTTTCGTTTTCGTCACGGTGGCATAATCGTAAATTATTTTTCATTTCCTTAGATTCTAAGCCTCATCGTATACGTTCGACATATAACACAAAATTTTCTACTCAAATACTCATGTATTCCAAAATATTAAATTTTGAAACTTGGTTTACTATATTAACCAATATTCAGATAAATATCTGCTATCTTTATAACAACTTACTTCATTAATCCAACTTGTGACACTCATGGTACTTCCAACCATAGCACCTCACATTAATAGAACTTAACATACCATAACACATATTGCTTTAAACATCAGCTATCCCTTTGTGACTACGAAAGTCGGGATTTAAAATCTTGACCAACATAAAAGTTAAAAATAGTTCATCACTTATCATACACATTACATCTACTCAACATAACCTAAATCTTTTTCTTGGACATCTTTTCGCTTGATGGCCTTTCCTCCTACAAACAAAACATGAACCTGGTTCTAAATAAGGACAATAATGAGAGGTATGTCCCTCACGTCCGCAAACATAACATTTCATTTTCCTTTTCTTCTTACTGGGTCTTTCTAATTCATAGTCTCCTATCTTTCTTTTTCCCTTACCTCTCGGAGCTGCACACGATGTGTTGTTTGAGGCTCCCATCTGGTCAATTTGGATTTTGAGCTTATCTTGCTCTTCCATTGTTTCTTTTAATGCTTTTCGCAGTTGAATATTAAGCAACTTTTCTACCTCCCACAACCTTTCTAGTGAAGAAACCTTGTTCTCCGGATCCCGCACTTTCGTTGATGCTTGAGCAACTTCAACTTTAGTGTTCGAATCACTATCCATCAAATCCACCATTTACGGATCTCGATACTACGTTTTCCACTATAGCCACCTCGTCCGATTTGGGTTCTTGGTAAGCTTCTATTTCAGCTGTTGGCCTTGATATTAGCTCAGGGGTATGGATATGATCCTTCTTATTCCACATATCTTTTCCACCAGACATCTACATACATAAGTTACCCTGATTAGCATGTAGTATATACACACAGCAATCAAGAGTTCTATATACGTTGTCACTTATTTTGTTTGACGATGAATTTATTCAATCCATCTCTATAAACACATCAACGCCTATCTCTCTCTTCGAAAAGGCGCTCCATCCACTTCGTGTCGAATCGCATAAAGGCGATGTCTAAAAGCTCGCTCCAAGGTATATATATCCCGTGTCTTTGGCTTCTATCTCAACCTTCAACTGCCCTATCTCAGATCTCTCCTCTCGCTCCAACCTCCTCGTAACTCGGCTTAACTCCATCATCAGGTTTTCGGTGAGCGGCGTCCTTATCTTCTTTGCTCGAAATGCGGAAGTACGATTTCGTGCCTCCGCTTGCTCGACTCTAACCTTTAAGTCATCGTTCCTAACTATCAAATCTCTTATCATCTCACAGTCTGTGTACTCCTCGCTAGAGTCCATCGTCTCTTAGGTCAAGGAATTACTATTTTGACTTTCGTCATCCATCCTATGATCACAATAAAGCGAGACAACATCGATCATCAAATAAAATATATTCATCGGTAAAATGAAGGAATATTTTATTTAGTACAACTAAAACTCGATGAATCTCTTTAACTCATCATATTCTATAACTTCTCACCAGAGTACTTCGTCTCCTGGTTCACTGAATATCTATCTTAACTTTCGTCTTCCATTCTACTAAGGTTATAATTCTTTACCAGAGTTCTTCGTCTACTGAATATCTATCTTAACTTTCGTTATCCATTCTACTAAGGTTATAATTCTTCACCAGAGTTCTTCGTCCATTAAATATCTATCTTAACTTTCGTTATCCATTCTACTAAGGTTATAACCTAGGTTTCGCATTCCTAACGTTTATAACCTACAGCTTTGATACCAACCTGTGGCGACCCCAAATCCGGATACTTGAAACCCGAACTCGGTTCTCCACGATACCATTTCTTTAAGCTGAATAATACTAAATAATAATAATAATATAATTCGAACTTAATTTACATACATCAAAGTTTACTTTCCCAGGTACGTTGTGATAACCCGAAAATTTCTAAAATCTTGAATGATTAGAATAAAGGTTAAAGAATAAAACCTAGATGAGAATTTGAGGATTTATTTAAAATTTTTCAAGTAAAACCTATATGGTTTGCTATTCGAATGAGAATAAAGAAAATATGGGTTACAAAATTCCAAAACCCTAGAAATGAATTAATATGTACTTGAAGGAATATTAAGAATAAGGTATTACGATACCTTTAAATTCGATGTGAACGGAATAGTCTAAAAAAAATGTTATATAAGTACATATGGAAATTTTATTATTGGAGATAAGATTTCACATGAAGAGATGCTATGAGGTTAAACGAAGATGAGTATATGTATAGAAATATATTTACTTAGTAATGTGCTATATATATTTAAGCAAGAAGAATGATGAATTAAGTTAATGATATAATGATCAAGATTAAAACTATGTTAGTAATTAACATAGCTTGAGTGTTGGCCTTGATTGGAAAATAAGAATTTGAATAAGTATAAAGTCGTTAGTTAATACGATTAGTAATGAGAATGGAGTAATTTAAAACTCAAAATTTGAGTTAGAGATAGAATTTTGAAGCATGGATCGCTTCGATCAAGCGTCCAAAACGTCGAGTTTAGTCGAATGGACGAAGAAGCACAAAATGTGTAAAGGTTGACTTTTGGTCAAAGTCAACAGTTAACTTTTATGGAGAAAAGTCAAAATTAATGTGAGAAGTGAAATATGTTATGATTATGTGAATTATGGATATGAGTAAATAAATATACATTATATAATGTGAATACATTTATTTTGTATATAAGGGTGGAGTAAGAATTAAGTTATGTAACCTAATATATATATTAGGTGTGGTGATTAAATAACTTTGAGATGTTATAATATGGGAGAATATTAGTATATAAATGTATATCTTGACATTAAGAGATTTATTTTATATATCTCCAATAATTAATTTTATAACCAAGTATAATTTGGTTTATGAAATTAAAAGGGCATGAAGTAAGGAATTTATTTTCTAGAGTGAGAGATGTAAACCCTAATTTAAAAATAAGGGTAGAATGGAATAGAATTAAAAATAATGGACTATAATAAGGTTATAGCCCAATTAATTTGAATAGAGTCCAAGAGGAGTAGATTTAATGGACTAATGATGTTATATCATCTAAATAAGCCCAATTAATTAATTAAGCATGAGACTTGTAGATAAAGTGATTAAGGGCAATTAATTATTTAATCTAGCCCAATATATTATGTATGGGACAAGTATTATAATGACCCAATTAAATTTTGGGTGGAAGCCCAAGTTAGTTTTTGTTAGTAGGTAACACAAGTAAAATGGCTAGCTCAATGGGATTAATTAATGGCCCAAACTAAGCCTACTTGTGGGAGAATAGTAATAATATTAAAATTATATTAAGTTAAGAGATATATTTTTATTATCTCAAGATTTTAATTTTATAACTTAATTAAAATATGCTTAATTGGGTTATAGAATTTATTGTAGTAGAGTGATGATTTAAATTCTAATTATTTGGAATGATACTCTAATTAAATATTTAGATTGGATATCCTAATTAAATATTTAGGGTTGGGTAAGATAGAAAAGAATTTGACTATGTTAATTTACATGGCCCAAAGAATTAAATTTTAAGTCCAATATATTATTTATTGATAGCCCAAAAGATGGAAATGGTGGCCCAAATTTAAGCCCAATTAAGGAGGGACATATTGGACATTTGGTATGCTAAATAAAAAAAAAAAAATCAATTATTGATATGGAAATGTCCATTTTACCCTTTTTGTCCCATCTTGGTGAATTATTTCCTAGAGAATCCTATGAGCAATAATTTAGTTGGTTGATTGAGTGGTGACTCTATATCTCTAGCAATAATCAACCCTCAATCAATTGCAATCAATTTTATAAAGATTAGAAAGAGAAAGTTCATCCATGGAAGAAGGAAGAAGGAAGAAGAAGAAGGAAGAAGAAGAAGAAGGAAGGCTTAAGAAAAGGTAAATCCTAAAATTAGTTTATGCAATTGATTTTTAGTTTTTCAAATCAAAGCTTGGATTTATGTTTCTAAACTCAAAACCTTAGATATATGTGTTAATGAGTGTTTCATGTTTAGATATAACCATATTGGGTGTTGATTTGGTGAGAATCAAAGGAATAGAAAAAAAATAGAAATTTTCTAGAAAAGTTAAAGTGTTTTGATATGGTGTTTTAGATCAAGTGTTGAACTTATGATTTTGAACCATAAGTTTAAGATCTTGAACATGAGAACTATAGATCTACATGATAAATGATATTTTATGGTTAGATCTTGCCATTTTTAGGGTTGATAGGCTTGAACAAAGAAGAATAACCAAAACAGTTTTTTTTGTTTTAAATGAGTTAGTGGACTGCTGCCCTAAAACAGAAACTTTCGGATTTGTTAGAGTGCTCTAAAAATTCTGGACATGTGATATGTTATAATACACTCAATAAGCTTTCCATAGACTCCGAAACAGACTAAATCCGACACCGGAGGAGGGAGTTATGGGATTTCTCCCAAACTATACAAAGTTAAGAAAACTGTGAAAAGGACAGTTTTGGAACAGTCACTTCCGGGCTAAATTCTGGGAGCTAAACATATCCAAATGTGGATTTTGATATATGAAAACTGTAGTTCGGAAAGAGACGAATCCAACAAAATTGACGGATCATTAATCAGAGTTACAGATTTCGTTTTATTTAAGTTTTGGTGAAGGACTCCAAAACTGCCAAAGTGCAAAAAGTTTCTGGCCAAAATTTTCCGAGGGCTGTTTTGGACATTTAATTAATGAGAAAAATTACAGGCTTTTGGGAAATGAAAATATATGGTAATTTGTAGCTCGTGTCCAAAAATGAGCTAATTCCGAGTTAAAACGACCAAGTTATGACCATTTCAATTTTTGTGATTTTCCGACGGAAATCGCTATAACCGGAGTTCTACAACTCCGATTGCCACGAAATTTAAAATGGAGCATCACGTTAACATATTTAAGGTTATGTCAAAAGATGGGCATCTCTGGAGTTAAGCACGAGGTAGCTAATTTTCTTAAGTCACGCACTATTTATGATTTTTGAAAAATAGTAAAAGAAATTGAAAAATTATGGAAAAATATTTTTATGTATGAAATACATGTATATATGTTTGACCAAAGGATAAAAAAAATAATAAGTTGATTTGGTATTTTTCGTGAAAAGAATAGTGATTTAGGGATCTTTGAAATAAAATCCGTCTTCTTGAAATGGTATTTCGGTTTACTAAGATGTTATCTAATTTACTAGGATAACATATAAAATGAATAACTTATAAGTATAAGTTATGATGTGATTAAAAGAATATCAAAGTATAATAATAATATTAAGACTTAAAACTAATGTCTAATACTTAACTATATGTTATGACTAACAAGAAAGATCTATTATAGGTTTTATATGTCTTGTATAGGTGATAGGAGTATGTGGAAATATGTTTAAGTTATTTTATAACAATGATGATATTATTCTAATATTGGAGATCTATATTATTAATATTAGGTCTTGGAGAGAAGCGTATTATATTGAGTTACGGTAATCAAGCAGTGACAGAAAGTTCCTAAACTTGAACTTCCAATTATGGTGCAAGTTTTTCAAGTTCTTTTTACTTAAACTCTTTTAAGAGTGGTTTCAGACAGATATGCTTATGAATTGTACTCTGTACATCTTGCATGTATAAGTCAGGTATGAAAGGCTGATCACCTTCATTACCAGTCAGTTCAGATATAATTGTTATGTTCATTTTCAATGTTCATTCAGCTTTGAAATTTTGTTCATGCTCATTCACAACTACATTGTGAAGTCTAGCCAGCTTATTATTCAAACTCTTTCAATCATGATATATCTTTACCTTGTTTTTTTTAAACTTGCTGGGCAACTTTCATGCTCACCCTTGCTATATCATGATAAAACATTGCAGATAAAGGCGAATACTACGAGATCTGAGAAAAAGGATAATGCCAAGTTTGACTTTGGTACAGAATGTGAAGTTAAGTTGTAAAAGTATGTTGAAGAATAGTATGGTCATGTGCTAGATAGTTCTTGATTGTGTATAAGTGAAGGTTACTCGATTCGGGAAATGTGTGTAAAGTTTAATGTATAAACAATCTATATTTATATCTTCCATAAACGAGTTGTAGAAATAGCGAACCGGATCCATGGCGATTCGGGACCCGGATTCGAGGGACGCCTTCTGATTGGTATCAAAGTTGTTGGTTATGAAGCTTAGGTAGCAATACCGAGACCAATAACCGCAGATGATTAGGATAAGTACTAACTCACATAGAGTTAGTTGAAGAATCTCGCAGGTCAAAAGTTAGGTTTAAGTATGGTACCATTGTACTCGAAAGTAGTTGATGTATGGTATCCGGGCTAAACGATTCCTTCATAGAAGCGGAGGTATATCTGAACTAGCAACTCGGAACCTAGTTTGTTGGTTGTTTGTGGGAAACCACTCGGTACCATATTGAAAACCGTTAGAGACTCGATGTGTACCAAGTATAGGAAGTGGATAGATAAAGTCTAAGAGATTACAAGTGTAAGGATAAGAGATCGTAAAATAAAAGCGATCACGTAGAATAGCAATGAATCGTAATATATACGATGAGATCACTCCGTGATCCGATAAGGTTATTGTATGAAGAAAGATCCAGAGAATGATGAAAAGTTTCTGAAGAAGATTTGTGTGTATGAATTGTACTATAAATTGAGTGCAGATCCGTAAGATAATTATAAATCTGAATTAAATTCATTATGGAGAAGGGGTTAGTGTTAGGTGGGGATTCAATTGAGGACTCATGCCGGCAATTTGAGTTGTATGATTCTTCGTATGGGATTTGAATTGTACTTGGTGTAAAAACCACTTAGTTTCGCACGCGATAATCATTGAAATGTTTATGTCGCTATTTGTTATATGCATGTTGAGAAGGTGATTCTTTTCTCATGTGTATAACGAATAGGTAGAGGACATAAGGTTAAGTTGCGAGTTCTTAAAACTCATACTTATGGTAAGTTCATGACTCATAATCATATGGTATGTTTTGAACCCCTCAGCAAATGGACGCCTATGGTCTGACTAGGATAAGTTCTTAAACCCATATGATTGTGGCAAGTTCCTGAACTCATAATGTGTGGTAAGTTTGATGAACTGGGGTATAGCTAAGTGTGAATGGAGCATTGAGGATTATATAAATAGATAGATCTATTAAGAAATGGATCAATAGACAAAGTGAAGTTGATGATGGAAGCATAGGTATTCCAAATCTTCTAGCTATGCTAGACTTAGAAGTTTTTGACATCAAGCTAAATACGCACTATGTGCTTTTGAAAAATGAATTTTTATTCTCAACTCCTGATGATTATTGTGTATGCGTGGACTTCGGGCCATAGACACCTCGTTACCTGTTGAGATGATAAAACTGATTTGCAAAGATTTTTGAAACGGTTTAAAGTACAGTCTATGCTACTTATTTCGGCTAGACACGAATGATTTGAAGTATAAAAGTTGTTTTATTTATCACTTATGTACCATGCAACTTTGGTGCGAGAGATGATAAAAAAATGATGGAGTCATCAATGCAGTATTACTTAGTGTTGGATGTGATCTCAAGATCGTCAACCCACTATGGTATGATGTAGTATGATAAAATCACCAAATGACGGAATCCTCAACGGACTATAAATACAATGCGGCATCATGACGTCATTCTCGAAAAATGTTTCCAAAATTTTAATTTGCCAATGGGGTTTGGCTATACTTAAATAATTCTATTGAACTGAATTATCGATATGAGTCTATGCTATTCGATTCAGCTAGACTAATGTTTATGAAAACTCTAAGTATTCATTGAAAGAAATTTCCCGAACCAAATTGTTTTGTTGCGGAATCCTATACTAAGTCTGAGGTGAACAACCACGAAAATGGGGATATACTAATTGGATGTAATATTCCAATTTAAGGACGCATATAGTCGTTCGGATTACTAAGGTACAATAGACTGATCATCTAAAGTACCAGAATCGGTAGTTTACCTTCTTCGTGATTGTAAACATACCTATTAAAGAAATGTTTAAGAGGTAGAGTACCTTTCTTTCTTAATTGAAAGAGGTAGCAGGTAGAAATACCCCTAAACCTCGGAGTTCAAAGTTCATAATTTTTATGATCCCTCAGAACAGATATGAAAAGTTTTTTTTTAAACCCTTGAGAGTAATGTTGTGGTAGACGTGATGATTGATATGAAATAATGTAAACTCAATTTGTGTACGAGTAGAATGCGAGATGATTGAATAAAGGTTATTACGACAACCTAGTTTTGAAGAATGTTTAGAAAATGTAAACTCCTAGTGAGTAGTTATGGTGAAATGTGATGATAGAAAGAGAAATCCTCAAAGGAGGAAATTGTAAAGGTTAAGTTGAAAACCTAGTTATGGATAAGAGAATGAGCAGAGATTAGTATGCTTTAATTTCGAGGATGAAATTCTTAGAAGAAGGGGTGAATGTGATAACCCGAAAATTTCTAAAATCTTGAATTATTAGAATAAAGGTTAAAGAATAAAACCTAGATGAGAATTTGAGGATTTATTTAAAATTTTTCAAGTAAAACCTATATGGTTTGATATTCGAATGAGAATAAAGAAAATATGGGTTACAAAATTCCAAAACCCTAGAAATGAATTAATATGTACTTGAAGGAATATTAAGAATAAGGTATTACGATACCTTTAAATTCGATGTGAACGGAATAGTCTAAAAAAAATGTTATATAAGTACATATGGAAATTTTATTATTGGAGATAAGATTTCACATGAAGAGATGCTATGAGGTTAAACGAAGATGAGTATATGTATAGAAATATATTTACTTAGTAATGTGCTATATATATTTAAGCAAGAAGAATGATGAATTAAGTTAATGATATAATGATCAGGATTAAAACTATGTTAGTAATTAACATAGCTTGAGTGTTGGCCTTGATTGGCAAATAAGAATTTGAATAAGTATAAAGTCGTTAGTTAATACGATTAGTAATGAAAATTTGAGTTAGAGATAGAATTTTGAAGCATGGACTGCTCGATTGCGTCAAAAACGTCGAGTTTAGTCAGAATGGACAGTAAGCACAAAATGTGTAAAGGTTAACTTTTGGTCAAAGTCAACAGTTAACTTTTATTGAGAAAAGTCAAAATTAATGTGAGAAGTGAAATATGTTATGATTATGTGAATTATGGATATGAGTAAATAAATATACATTATATAATGTGAATACATTTATTTTGTATATAAGGGTGGAGTAAGAATTAAGTTATGTAACCTAATATATATATTAGGTGTGGTGATTAAATAACCTGAGATGTTATAATATGAGAGAATATTAGTATATAAATGTATATACTGACATTAAGAGATTTATTTTATATATCTCCAATAATTAATTTTATAACCAAGTATAATTTGGTTTATGAAATTAAAAGGGCATGAGTAAGGAATTTATTTTCTAGAGTGAGAGATGTAAACCCTAATTTAAAAATAAGGGTAGAATAGAATAGAATTAAAAATAATGGACTATAATAAGGTTATAGCCCAATTAATTTGAATAGAGTCCAAGAGGAGTAGATTTAATGGACTAATGATGTTATATCATCTAAATAAGCCCAATTAATTAATTAAGCATGAGACTTGTAGATAAAGTGATTAAGGGCAATTAATTATTTAATCTAGCCCAATATATTATGTATGGGACAAGTATTATAATGACCTAATTAAATTTTGGGTGGAAGCCCAAGTTAGTTTTTGTTAGTAGGTAACACAAGTAAAATGGCTAGCTCAATGGGATTAATTAATGGCCCAAACTAAGCCTACTTGTGGGAGAATAGTAATAATATTAAAATTATATTAAGTTAAGAGATATATTTTTATTATCTCAAGATTTTAATTTTATAACTTAATTAAAATATGCTTAATTGGGTTATAGAATTTATTGTAGTAGAGTGATGATTTAAATTCTAATTATTTGGAATGATACTCTAATTAAATATTTAGATTGAATATCCTAATTAAATATTTAGGGTTGGGTAAGATAGAAAAGAATTTGACTATGTTAATTTACATGGCCCAAAGAATTAAATTTTAAGTCCAATATATTATTTATTGATAGCCCAAAAGATGGAAATGGTGGCCCAAATTTAAGCCCAATTAAGGAGGGACATATTGGACATTTGGTATGCTAAATAAAAAAAAAGAAATCAATTATTGATATGGAAATGTCCATTTTACCCTTTTTGTCCCATCTTGGTGAATTATTTCCTAGAGAATCCTATGAGCAATAATTTAGTTGGTTGATTGAGTGGTGACTCTATATCTCTAGCAATAATCAACCCTCAATCAATTGCAATCAATTTTATAAAGATTAGAAAGAGAAAGTTCATCCATGGAAGAAGGAAGAAGGAAGAAGGAAGAAGGAAGGCTTAAGAAAAAGGTAAATCCTAAAATTAGTTTATGCAATTGATTTTTAGTTTTTCAAATCAAAGCTTGGATTTATGTTTCTAAACTCAAAAACCTTAGATATATGTGTTAATGAGTGTTTCATGTTTAGATATAACCATATTGGGTGTTGATTTGGTGAGAATCAAAGGAATAGAAAAAAAATAGAAATTTTCTAGAAAAGTTAAAGTGTTTTGATATGGTGTTTTAGATCAAGTGTTGAACTTATGATTTTGAACCATAAGTTTAAGATCTTGAACATGAGAACTATAGATCTACATGATAAATGATATTTTATGGTTAGATCTTGCCATTTTTAGGGTTGATAGGCTAGAACAAAGAAGAATAACCAAAACAGTTTTTTTTTGTTTTAAATGAGTTAGTGGACTGCTGCCCTAAAACAGAAAATTTCGGATTTGTTACAGTGCTCTAAAAATTCTGGACTTGTGATATGTTATATTACACTCAATAAGCTTTCCATAGACTCCGAAACGGACTAAATCCGACACCGGAGGAGGGAGTTATGGGATTTCTCCCAAACTACACAAAGTTAAGAAAACTGTGAAAAGGACAGTTTTGGAACAGTCACTTCCGGGCTAAATTCCGGGAGCTAAACATATCCAAATGTGGATTGTCATATATGAAAACTGTAGTTCGGAAAGATACGAATCCAACAAAATTGACGGATCATTAATCGGAGTTACAGATTTCGTTTTATTTAAGTTTTGGTGAAGGACTCCAAAACTGCCAAAGTGCAAAAAGTTTCTGGCCAAAATTTTCCGAGGGCTGTTTTGGACATTTAGTTAATGAGAAAAATTACAGGCTTTTGGGAAATGAAAATATATGGTAATATGTAGCTCGTGTCCAAAAATGAGCTAATTCCGAGTTAAAACGACCAAGTTATGACCATTTCAATTTTTGTGATTTTCCGACGGAAATTGCTATAACCGGAGTTCTACAACTCCGATTGCCACGAAATTTAAAATGGAGCATCACGTTAACATATTTAAGGTTATGTCAAAAGATGGGCATCTCTGGAGTTAAGCACGAGGTAGCTAATTTTCTTAAGTCACGCACTATTTATGATTTTTGAAAAATAGTAAAAGAAATTGAAAAATTATGGAAAATATTTTTATGTATGAAATACATGTATATATGTTTGACCAAAGGATAAAAAAAAAAAAAATAAGTTGATTTGGTATTTTTCGTGAAAAGAATAGTGATTTCGGGATCTTTGAAATAAAATCCGTCTTCTTGAAATGGTATTTCGGTTTACTAAGATGTTATCTAATTTACTAGGATAACATATAAAATGAATAACTTATAAGTATAAGTTATGATGTGATTAAAAGAATATCAAAGTATAATAATAATATTAAGACTTAAAACTAATGTCTAATACTTAACTATATGTTATGACTAACAGAAAGATCTATTATAGGTTTTATATCTTGTATATAGACCGATAGGAGTATGTGGAAATATGTTTAAGTTATTTTATAACAATGATGATATTATTCTAATATTGGAGATCTATATTATTAATATTAGGTCTTGAGGAGAAGCGTATTATATTGCGTTACGGTAAGAATCAGTGCAGACAGTAAGTTCCTAAACTTGAACTTCCAATTATGGTGCAAGTTTTTCAAGTTCTTTTACTTAAACTCTTTTAAGAGTGGTTTTGCAGAGATATGCTTATGAATTGTACTCTGTACATCTTGCATGTATAAGTCGGTATGAAAAGGTCGATCACCTTCATTACCAGTCGATTCAGGATATAATTGTTATGTTCATTTTCAATGTTCATTCGACTTTGAAATTTTGTTCATGCTCATTCACAACTACATTGTGAAGTCTAAATTGACTTATTATTCAAACTCTTTCAATCATGATATATCTTTACCTTGTTTTTTAAACTTCTTTGGGCAACTTTCATGCTCACCCCTTGCTATATCATGATAAAACATTCGCAGATAAAGGCGAATACTACCGAGATCATGTAAAAAGGATAATGCCAAGTTTGACAGTACGAATGTGAAGTTAAGTTGTAAAGTATGTTGAAGAATAGTATGGTCATGTGCTAGATAGTTCCTGATTGTGTATAAGTGAAGGTTACTCGATTCTGGGGAAATGTGTCTAAAGTTTAATGTATAAACAATCTATGTTTATATCTTCCGCAAACAGTTGTAGAAATAGCGAACCGGATCCGCGGCGATTTGGGACCCGGATTCGGGGACGCTACATACGTGACCTTCATAATACATTCCTTACAATACCTGACAATAGATTCCATTGTCTTACTAACTATAACCATTAACTCATACTAATTCTCATTCGAACAGCTTTTCTTTTCCCTTGTTCGTGCCTGAGCCTTCAGGTCGATCGTAGGTAACTGAAAACATTTAATTTAAGCAAGGATGAGCATTTGAGTGCCCAGCAAGTAATAGCAATTATATATATAAGCTGAAAGAATATAAGTATTCTCTTTACATAACACTTCTACAACGAATCAAAAGTTGTGAAGTAATCTGTACTGATAAAAGATTCACATAACAACTCTATTTCAATTTCTTGAAATTAGGCTCCACCCATGAATAGGGTTTAAGAAACATACTATGAACATTGTTTTCATTTTGAAAAGGTTTAGCGAAATTCATCCATAAAACCGTCATAACTTACTGAACACGGAGGGTGATCACTTCATTGTACCTGTATGGATCAATACTACATAACTTGAGCGAAATTCATCGCTCACCCTTTTGTCCGTCAGAAGCGCATAAAAATTTTCCCATTATCGGGATGTTCATACATGCACGGTTTCCAAACCAGAAGGTTTTAATCTTGCTCAACAATAATATGTAATTCAACATATATGTATACGGGTAATTGAAAAAGTGTATCAACATGTGAATAAATGCCATGATTATCCAAGTGGGGACACTTGTATAACCATTTAGAAATCAATGAACAGAATATATATCTGAGCTAACATGTTGATAATCAAAGCGTACATAATCATATGAGGAATAGAAAAGAATTCTGAAACTTCTGACTCATGTCCATTGCATAAAGAAAATGCAAAGGTAGGATACTTGCCTGATTTGCTGATTACAAATCTCAACTTAGGTTTTATCTCTTTATCACAACCTATCAATAAGTAGATCATTCATTCGATTAGAACAATATATCATAACACATAGTCTTCGTCTATTACTTACACAAGACATAGTCTAATCACGTCATCACATAATCGCGGTGATGATCATACTTTTAGTTCATAATCTATACATTTTTCAAATATCTCATCCATGCTCTTCTGAAGCCTTTTTCTTTCTATTATAGAGTTCGACATTTGTTTGCATCGGCGACTTTTATCGGGTAAATCTTGAGTCTAAGACTCTTATTCTATACCTCAACATCTCGTAAATATCGGACATTTTACTTTTAATCATTTTTGAATTTTCCAGAAATTGAAAAATTTAAAATAAATCAAATCTGTAACTAAAGGGCTTATAGTGATATAACTTTTATTATAGGTGTTCTTCTTCAAATTCGAACTTCATAATCGGTTCTCAAGTCAAAACTAGTTTGGTAAATTTATAACTTTCAAACATCGGAATCATAATTAAATGATTTAAATATCAAACAATTCTATTATCATTAATAATTAATTAATATTAAATTATTAATGAAACCATTGCCAAAATATAAAAGTTATTTATAATAACTCAAACTATTTTTAAAACATTTATTTTACCCTTAAATGATTTTTAAAATAATTAAAATCATTTTAAATAATCACCATTAATATATAAATATTAATGTACTATTCATCCAAATATTAAAAGTCATTAATTATAACTTAAAATATTTTCAAATCCTTAATATCCTCTTTAAATGATTTTTAAATAAATAAAACCATTTTTAAACTATTTATTTAATATAAATATTAAATAAACTTAATATCATAAATTATTAACTAAATATCATTAATATATAATTATTAATGAAATTATCTTCTAAATATTAAAAGTTATATTTTATAACTCAAAATATCTTTAAATACTTTATTTTCATTTAAAATGATTTTTAAAATATTAAAATCATTTTTAAACTAATTATTTAATATAATCAATAAATAACTTTAATATCATTAATATATAATTAATTAATGAAATTCATCACAAGATATTAAAAGTCATGGAAAATAACTTAAAATATTTTCTTATACCATAATATAATTTTTCATGATTTTCATGAATTAAAACTATTTTTAAATCATTTATTTAATATTATAATTAAATAAATAAATACCTTTTATATTCCAAAAATATTAAATATTTATGAAATATACTCAAAATAATTAAAACTATTTTAGGACTTTAAAATAATTTTTCATAATTTATTTGGTATTTTTAATAATTAAAAACTAATTTTTCTAATTTTTAAATTAATTTCCGGAAAATCAGAAATTAAAATAATTAAAATTGTCGCTAAAGGCCCCTATAGTGACAGAACCGTCGCTATAGGTGTTCTTGAGCCTACCCAAATCTTCATAAGGCAGAACCGAGTGGGCTACTTTGACAATGAATAACTCTCTTATTTTAACGAATTTGGACAATCTATAAATTGGGACTTGTAGAGAAATTACCAGACTACAATCTCCAATAATCATAACCTCTAAACAAACATCAGATCTGGGATAAATCAGCCATCAAAGTAGCTACCAAAGCTGTTCTTCACGAAGAACAGTTCGAGGTGCCTACTTTGGACCTCTATAACTTGATGATCGTGTAACGTTTATGTGATCTATCAATTCCAGTGTGTAGACAACATGTAGGACTACAACGCTAACACTTAACATCATCATAAAAACAATAAATCAAGCATCTAAAGTATGGTCAAACCTTGTAAGAAAAATAAACACTTAGAAAATTTCGGGTCGCTTGTAAATTTTTCCAGGTCAATCTTCAACCCACTTTCGACTTTAAATAACTCTTAATCCGTAATATATATGGACTGATTCTTTTTGGAGGTTAAATACCACATAACAAGCTACACATATCAACCTTTAGAACACAAAAACATTACAGATGACCGAGATATAAGGTTCGACATTTGCCAAAAAATATTTTACGGACACTTAGAATATTTTACGGGTTTGAAAAGCAATACGGTCAATGCTTGGTCAACCCACTTTGACCGCTTATAAATCCCAATCTACAATAGATATGAATTTGATTCCTTTTGGAGGTTAAAGACCACATAACAAGATACACCTAACAACTTTTAAACAACACAAACAGTAAATAATCACAGAGATATAAGTCTTGACATTTGCCCAAAAATCATGAGAATTCGGTTTTTCCAACTTGCTCAAATCTTCAAATTCGTGCACTTTGATGTTATGGGTCCGTGTTTTTACAACCCCGAACATTAATAGACTCCTTATTACACAACTTTAAACAATCAATTGCATCAATTAACATCGAATCGAAGGATTTCTAATTTTGGGATTTCATACCTTTTCTTACTTGATTTTTGATTTACGACTTCTTGATACTTCCGATTTGTTATTTGTGATGGTTGGGCTTTGTTTAGGGTGATATGCTACAATAATTAAGTAGGTTTTAGAGAGAGAAGCTTAAGGATGAGAGTTGGATGAATTTTAGTGTACAAAATATATTATCTCTCTCCAATCTATATATAAACCAAGTTAGATGCATTGGATGCTACTCAATGGTTGATTGAATCGCATAATTGAGTCTTGGATGCTTAATTGGTAGGGTAAGTATGTTTGCCATGCTTTGCTAGCAATATTCCTCCAATAATACACTAATAATACACTAATAAGCCAAAAAGGGCATTTTGGTAATTTCGCATATAATTTCATGGGCATTTTTGTACATAGCAATTAAATGTAGTATTTAATCACTAGATGGTAATTCTTATCATTTACCAATTACTTTCTATCCTTTGGTAAATTAAAACATTTATACAATAACATCGTAATTAAACCCAATAATTTTAAATTAGGGTTTTGATTGAAAAATTAGGGTTTTCTAATTAGGGTTTCTTAACGCCATCAATTAGGGTTTCTAATTGACCATTAGGGTTCTCTAATTATCTGTGTATGTTCTAACACAGTCATTACGGTCTCTAACTTCAACCGATTAGGGTTGTAATAATTAGGGTTTGTCCTAATTATCGACATACACAGACGATAATTAGGTTTTCTTCTAATTACAGACATCTTATACATACAGTAACCTTCATATATACAAAGTCACTACTCGGTCATATCTAAAGAATCGAGTTTAATAATTAGGGTTTCACAAAGACGGTAATATGCTATGACCTAATTGGTCATCGTTACTTTCGATATTATCTGTCATCACACATACACAAGATACATAATTATTGTAATTGTAAAATCATTATAACAATAATATAATATTATTATTCTCATTTCTTGATCACAATCCCAATTGAGGTTTGGATCTCATATCGACTTCTCTTTCTTACACAACATCAATAATCAAGTTAAAATAATTAACTTAAATATTACGAACAAATCATATAATAAAATATTTATTATATAATTCTAATTATCACTTCATATATTATTTCCAATCATGTTATCATGGAAAATAATTAATAAAAACATTTACGCTTACGAAATTAATTACCATAAAAATATAAATCTCAAATCAAGCATAATTTCAAAGTCTTATTTATTTTATATAGAAGATTGAGTTACTACTATGGGGATGCCAAGCATAATTTGTTGATCAATGGTTGAGATTGAAGCACTACTATGGGGATTGTGTTGATTGTGAAAAGACATCGGTCAACCTTGCTGATTAGAAACGAAGAAGAAAGCCAAAGTGAAGACTATAAACCAAGCGCTAATCTAGAAGGCAACCTGTGAAATTTTTATTGTTATTTTTTTAATTTGCTTTACTATTAGTTTATTTAGTGGTTAAACTTTTATAGTTTAGGATTTGTTACACCCCTGATGTTCTCTAACACGATATTCAATTGATTTCAGGATAGGAAACAAGATTTCATATTTGGCGGGTTTGACTAATGGCCACTATGACTACCTAGTCAGGGGTCTCACTCCCTGGTGAGCGAGCGGCTGCCCAGCTCGTCGGTTGAAGGCAACAAGTTGGGGTATTGCATATAAGAAGCACAAAACACCAAGATAGGCAACAAGTATAAGGCACAAGCGCCTAAACGCTCTAATTCAGGCCACATGAAGCGCCTATGCGCCTCAAGTCAGTAGCCATAATGCGCCCCAAGCGCCTAAGCGCTCATACCTAAGCCTAACCAAGCGCCTAGGCACTCCAAGCTTTCAAGGCATTCTGCTTTCAATCGCCTAGGTGGCCCAGCCAATACATTCCCAAGTGCCTAGGCGCTCTTGTTGTACCTTAGAAAAAAAACACCTAATCGGGCATAACCAGTCATACACCCAATTCAAACTCTCTTGTGCTCTCCCACTCCAACTCAAACTCACTCAAATCATATCCCTCCTCTAATCTAGCCATTATAATCAACTTTTTCTTGTATAAGCATAATCAAACACTCAATCTCCTACCCAAACTAAGGCAATTAATCTCCATCTTGTCATCCTTCCTCACCAATTCGGACACCAACTTACATTTAAACCCCATCTATCTGAAGTAGGGGTTCAAAGCTCAAATTGCTCTTGCAACTTTGATTGAAACATCATATTTGGCTATAACCAAGTAAGTGTGCAAGATTTTCGTGCAAATTGTTTGGATTCACTTGGATAATAGCTACGTTAGTACTTTGAAGCTAGTTTCTTTCATTGTGTTGGCTCAAGTGGGTTTGGGTACTCTTAATTGTTACTTGTATTGTATTGGAAGGATAGTGTTCTTAGTAATTGACAAATTTGGTGAAAATTAAGTTTGGGTGAGTGCTTCAACAATAGTGTTCAAAATTTTTGCACACCAAGTGTTTGATAATTTGTTACAAAGAGGATTTGGCCATCCAAAGCCACTGAACATCATTTGGTTGGGCAAGAAAGTAACACACAAGACTTATGGCTACTAAAAGGCATAGAGGAGAGACTTCAGGCACTTCGACAAAGTTTGACAAAAAGAGATTTACAAGTGCTAAAGCGTCCGAAAGATATTATAATTTACTTTCTAGTAAAACGATAATTCCTGAGCGTGGATTATTGCCAGAGATAGAAGATGGGGAATTACTAAAAATGATTGGGAGTAGAAGATGGGCGAACTTTACAGCCCAACCGGATTCATCGGTCGTTAAAATTGTTAAGGAATTCTACGCCAATGCAAAAGATTATATTGGTAACATGATTTGGGTTCGCAAAAAATCAGTGGAAGTCAGTTTCAGGTCAATAAATGCTTACTACGGCTTGAACACAATACCCAAAATGGCTTCATGCAATATTTAGAGCACGAGCTGGACTACAGTGAGGTCATTCAAGCTTTGTGTGTACCTGGAACAAAATGGAAATTAACAGATCAACAAGAAGCTGTTTTGTTCACTACATCTGCACTAAGTAGTTACAAGAAAGTATGGCATGCCTTTATTTGTGCCAAGTTGATGCCGTGTAGACATACAAGTGATGTTATAAATCGACGGGCAGCGTTGCTTTTCTGTATTGCACAAGGAAAATCTATAGATGTGGGTCAGGTTATACATGATTCAATTGACAGAGCAATTCAAGGAGGGACCTCAGGTGGACTACCTCATCCATCTTGGATTACTGGACTATGTCGACAAGCTGGAGTAAAATAGGATGCCGAGGAAGCTACACAACCTCCTTTAGCCCCAATTGACCACTCAGTGATAAAAAAAGTACAAGGTATGGGGTGGGGGTACATCACACCCAAGAGGGTTAGGTTTCATTATTGTGCCTCCCGGGCCTGCAGACTAGCCTAATCAACAGTCACATGACAATTGATGAGTGAGTTTTATACCCATAATTGAGTGCATTTGAGCTTAATCTTTTGGATGTTTTTAAGTTTTGTGTCTATTCATGCATGTTTTACGTTGTTTTGTAGGAATTGGGACAAAAGTTACTTGGATCGACGTTTGGGGTGTCTAGATTCGCGTTTTCGGCTTGCCATTTACACAATAGTCACTTCAGAGCCAATTTGAGTATTGTTTCGAACCTTATTTCGAAAACCTTAAAGAATGAAAGTTGTAGACCTACTTCTCCTCTTTCCGGAATATCTTGGATCATCGAAATCGGAGTTCGGACGAAGAAGTTATGGCCATTTTTCCAAAGAACGTCGGAGCAAAAAATGTCAGAACATGGGACCAGCGCCCCGGCGCTGGGGAGCAGTGGTTGAGCATCAAGCCCAGCGCTGGGGTGCTGGGGAAGGGCTTAGTGATGGCCTATATGCATTTTTGGGCGAATTTTAACACCTTTTTACTACAAATTGGATTGGGTTTGTTCCTAAGCTAAAAATTGGACTTGTAACCTATAAATACATGATGTAAGGCATAAAATAGAGAGAGATTAGATAGCTTAGCTTAGATAAAACACTCTATTAGATTAGAATATAACTCTAGTTCTTATTACTTTTGGAGATTGAAGCAACTTGAAGACCATTGAAGATCAAGAGCAAGAGCAAGAGGGGAGCATCAGATTTGCTGACAACAGATTCTATTCTCTTCTCTTATCATACTTCTATCTTTTAATGTTTATTCAATTGTGGATTCTTGGTTTTAATTCATTAATTATGAACTTATTTCTTTAATTAAGATTCCAATTGAACCTTTTATGGTTATGAATTAATTATTTGATTTATTCTAATTATTTATGTTGAAGTGAATTGTTCATCTTGTCTTGGGCCTATTGATTATTTATCTGATCAATAATTACCTTGTTACTCTAGAAGGAATTGGGAAAGGAATTCTAGGGTTAGAACTGGGCATGGTGACATGTGACTTAGTTATTTGCACAGTGAGTAATTTGGTTTGTGAATAGAATGGAAATATCTATTTGCCGCATGTAACATTTAAGGAATTGGGATTTTAATGAGTTTAATTCAATTGTTTTGCATAGGAATATAGCAAAATTAATCTGGATTAAATAGAAGGTAATTGATAACTTGGAAAAGGGCTTTTGGCATTTTAGAATTCCTGTTAACAATTCAGTAGACATAATAATTGGGATAATTGAATAATTGATTTAAAAAATCATAATTGGGGATTTTGGAGTCTTAATCCTTATTTATCTGAATTTATTCAAATCTTAATTTGTTTATTTGCTTTCTTTTAGAATAGTCTCTTTACGTTGTTTAATTTAGTTTTCTTAAATTTAAAAATCACGATTTGAGATTGTTTAAATAAAATTAGTTTGGTTAAGAATTAATACTTGGTGATTTTTATTAAATAATTCCTCGTGGGAACGATACTCTACTTTCATTTTATTACTTGTTGACCGTGTATACTTGCACGTATTCATTGATTGCGAAATCAACCAACAAGTTTTTGGCGCCGTTGCTAGGGAATTAGTTTAATAATTTTGCCAATATTAATTTTTATCAAATTATTTTTAATTTATACATTTTTTTTCTTTAATTCTTTTTAAATTTTTTTCTTTCTCTCTTTTCAGGCACCATGGATGACTTTGCGTATCAATGGCCATACACGAACATGACTCGACCAATGGAAACATGGAGTCCACCATCCACACAACAAGTAGCAATGGTTTGTGAGTTATGTGATGGGAGTCATACTACCGATCAATGTGCCATCAATTGGGAATCAGCTCAGTTCATACCGTATTCGAATCAAAATGCATATAATCCAGAGCCAAGACAAATTGAGGCAAATTCAAAGACGTTGGAGGTTATTGCAGCCCAACAGAGGTGAAGGATGGCAAAAATGACTCAGCCAAGGGGAGCGGAGAATGATGGACTTGCGACAACATTTTTTGCATTATCAGCACAAGTTGAGACACTTTCGAAGATGGTCAACGCTTTTGTAGCTCAACGTCGTCAAAGTTTGGCGGTTACTTGTGATTATTGTTCTGGAAATCATATGAGTCATCAATGCACCACCAGTTTCAAGCCGGTACCGTATGGTGGTGATTACCCCAATAATTATGTCTATCCCAACAACTATTATCAAGATTGGGGATATCACCCAGATTTTTCATGGAGCCATGCACATCAAGATCAATTTTATGCTCCAAGTCCAATATACCCACCGGATTTCTCGTGTCCACCTCCACTACAACAGGAAGAACATTCAAATTTGGAGGAAGTTTTGTCCAAGTACATAGCTTCATGTGAGGAGAGGAGGATTAATCAAGAGATATTGAGTCAAAATTTTACGAACCAAACAGAACAACTAACCAATGCCTCAAACATTTGTCCTCAATACCCTTGGCTCTATGACATGAATTCCGAGACTGATGATGAGCTTGAACCAAATTTGCAACCGGATGTGCCAAATGATATAGATGTTGAAAGAGAAGAAAGACTTGGGAACCAAGAAAAGGAGATCGGCGAAGATATAACTTTGAGTACCAACGAAGATGAGCTAATTTCATTAGTATCCTATGTGCCTCCTCCAACAAAGTTCAATAATAATCAGGCGGTTTGCAAAACCATGCCCAATTGGCGATCAATATGTCATCAAGAAAGCTCTTTGTGACATAAGAGCTAGTACAACTTTGGAGTCATGGTGGGTTGAAAAGGAGAAGATAGAGGAAGATCCCATTATATTTATTAAGCTTCAATGCCCCAATCTGATCATCGACATAATGGAGAAAACACCTAGTTGTTGGACGTTCTTAATAGGGGACCTACCTACACAGAGCATGCTAGGTGACTTTAATTCAAGGGCTTTTTCTAATGGGAACCTCCCAAAAGAGGCATTATTACTGATGGATGGAGGATTCCTCAATTTTCATAGGGGAATTGGATAGAGAATTGAAGAAGTCAGGCTGAGACTATAAAACAAGCGCTTATTGGGAGGCAACCCAAGTTTAATTTTTATTTTTAGTTTTTATTAGGTTTTATATTAGTAGTTTTGAATTTACATTTATTTAGGATTTAATAAAATATGTTTCTATCATGGTTTATAGTTTATTCAAGTCAAATTCAAGAGTGGTGCCCAATTTATTCCATGTGCTTAGCCTATTCTCCAAACTTAGCGGACACGGAAGAAGATTGCTATATTTTCATGGAAGTCCTCTGCTTTAATTTTTTCTATTTTAGTCATTGAGGACAATGTCTAGTTTATGTTTGGGGGCATTTTAGTGTCGTATTACATATAGTTAGTTATTTACATTGTAGTTCGTTATGTTTTCGGGTTATTTACATTTAGTTTTTGCATTCATTTTTTTTGTTTAAAAAAAAAATTAAAAATCGCAAAAATAGTAGTTAGTTTACTGTGTTTGTTGCGTTTAGTTTATATTTACATGATTCCAACTGTTAGATAGTAAAAGTCTATTTTGGCCAATGATGATACTAGAATTAAGTAGATAAGTGTAGTATTGAATATTAAGGCTTTGATGTGATTTCTTGTTATGAATTGAATCTTTTCCTGTTTGAAACTGGTATAATCAAGGTTAACACATTAATAACAGCTATGTTGACTGATTAAGTTTAAATTGATACATAATGGATTTCTTAAGGATAATACTAGTTTGAAGGAATGAAAGACATGAATAGGCGGAGATAGCTAAATTTAGATAAAAACTTAAGTTTGGGGGGGAAATTTGGGATATATAAGCTTTCGCTAAAAAAGAGAAAAAAAAATAAAAAATTTACCGTGGCTAGTTGTGTTTCGGGGCCTTTGTTACTTGAGCAAGTACACCCGAAGGGGTGTCTTAACACCTAGCGCCCTAAGGTCTTATATGGTCTGGGAGTCGTTGGTTGAAAGCTCGCTAAGGGGTAGCACTGTTAGCCTAATGGAATGAGACATTGCACAGTCATGGTTTCAAAAAAACAATAAAACGGGAAAAGTGCAAAAAGCCCCCGTAGTGAAAAGTAAAGCATAAGTATCCCGGATTGGACTCTTGAACATGGTGGATGTTTGAATTTTGTTGGATTTAGCTTGTTCATGAATTTTGTGATTTTGCACTGTATGATGCCTTCGAAGATATCTATAATGTCTTAAATTTGATTTTATATCAGTTGGCATTGTTGTGGAGTACACACGCACTATATCAGTGATAACAGTCTAAGATTTGATGATTGATTGGGAAATTACTGATTTGTTTTAATATGATTTATTATCATGTTTACTTGATTTCTCTAAGGCCGGTTGAATAGACTTGTTTCTGCCATTACTGTTGGATTCGTAGGCATATAGATTAGTTGCATTCCATTGCATTGCATAACATTTTTGTGTTTTTGCTTGAGGACAAGCAAAGGTTTAAGTTTGGGAGTATTTGATGAGTGAGTTTTATACCCATAATTGAGTGCGTTTGAGCTTAATCTTTTGGGTGTTTTTAAGTGTTTGTGTCTATTCATGCATGTTTTACGTTGTTTTGTAGGAATTGAGACAAAAGTTACTTGGATCGACGTTTGGGGTGGATAGATTCTCGTTTTTGGCTTGCCATTTACACAGCAGTCAGTTCAGAGCAAATTTGAGTATTGTTTTGGACTTTATTTCGAAAAACTTAAAGAATGAAAGTTGTAGATCTACTTCTCCTCTTTTCGGAACATCTTAAATCATCGAAATCGAATTTCGGACGAAGAAGTTATGGCCATTTTCCCAAAGGACGTCGAGAAGCGAGAAAATGTCGAACATGGGACCCGGTGGCCAAGGGCGCTGAGGAAGCGATCAGTTGAGCGTGAAGCCCAGTATTTGAAGTACTGGGAAGGGCTTGGTGATGGCCTGGATGCATTTTTGGGCGAATTTTTACACCTTTTTGACTCCAAATTGGATTGGGTTTGTTCCTAAGCTAAAAATTGGACTTGTAACCTATAAATACATGATGTAAGGCATAAAATAGAGAGAGATTAGATAGCTTAGCTTAGATAAAACACTCTATTAGATTAGAATATAACTCTAGTTCTTATTACTTTTGGAGATTGAAACAACTTGAAGACCATTGAAGATCAAGAGCAAGAGCAAAAGGGGAGCATCAGATTTGCTGACAACAGATTCTATTCTCTTCTCTTATCATACTTCTATCTTTTAATGTTTATTCAATTGTGGATTCTTGGTTTTAATTCATTAATTATGAACTAATTTCTTTAATTAAGATTCCAATTGAACCTTTTATGGTTATGAATTAATTATTTGATTTATTCTAAGTATTTATGTTGAAGTGAATTGTTCATCTTGTCTTGAGCCTATTGATTAATTATCTGATCAATAATTACCTTGTTATTCTAGAAGGAATTAGGAAAGGAATTCTAGGGTTAGAACTGGGCATGGTGACATGTGACTTAGTTATTTGCACAGTGAATAATTAGGTTTGTGAATAGAATGGAAATATCTATTTGCTGCATGTAACATTTAAGGAATTGGGATTGTAATGAGTTTAATTCAATTATTTTGCATAGGAATATAGCAAAATTAATTTGGATTAAATAGAAGGCAATTGATCACTTGGAAAAGGGCTTTTGGCATTTTAGAATTCATGTTAACAATTCAGTAGACATAATAATTGGGATAATTGAATAATTGATTTAAAAAATCATAATTGGGGATTTTGGAGTCTTAATCCTTATTTATCTGAATTTATTCAAATCTTAATTTGTTTATTTGCTTTCTTTTAGAATAGTCTCTTTACGTTGTTTAATTTAGTTTTCCTAAATTTAAAAATCACGATTTGAGATTGTTTAAATAAAATTAGTTTGGTTAAGAATTAGTACTTGGTGATTTTTATTAAATAATTCCTCGTGGGAACGATACTCTACTTTCACTTTATTACTTGTTGACCGTGTATACTTGCACGTATTCATTGATTGCGAAATCAACCAACAACAATCCTTCCCCAACTGGAAGTTCTGTGCCACCACCAATTTTTTTTGAAGATATTCGTCGAGAATGAAGAAATCAAACTAGAAGGATTGACATGGTGGCTACTCGAGTTCCGCAGGGTTTCGACCAGGTGGAAAGAAATCAGGATAGCCTAGTTCACCAACAAATAGAGATGTATCAGAACTGTAGTACAATATTCGTAGAGATGTTTGACCGCATTAATCCAGCTGCCACTCCCTACCAATTTCCCCCATTGTCTGCGTACCCCCTGGTTGATCTACCCCTTGAAGATGAGGTTGATGAAGAAGAAGAAGAGGATACTGACGAGGAATAAGGCTTCGATCTTTTAGGGAAGTCCTCAATGCCTAATTCCTTATGTTTTGTTTGTTATATACAATGAGGACATTGCATAAGTTAAGTTTGGGGGTGCATTCTTCCGGTTCTAGTTGCATTCATGTAGTATTCATTTAGTAGTTTGTCATGTAGTTTTCATTCTAATTTTTTAAATATATATATATATGGAAAAAAAAAGAAAAATTCAAGTATTTGCATGTTTCTAGCTGTTAGATAGTTCAAGTCTGTTTTGGCCAATGATGAGATTGGAATTGAGTAGACAAGTATAATATTGACTTTTAAGACTTTGATGTGATTTCTTGTCATGATTTGAATCTTTACCTGTTTGAAACTGATATAATAATGATAGCACAGTAAAAATAATTATGTTGACTGATGGAGTCTAAATTGACACATAATGGACTTCTTGAGGATAATACTAGTTTGAATGAATGAAAGACATGAATAGGCAGAGATGACTGAATTTAGACAAAAACTTAAATTTGGAGGAAACATTTAGGTTATATAAGCTTAAAAAAATGATGAAAAAGATATCGTGACTAGTCTTGTTTCGGGGCCTTTGTTACTTTAGCAAGTACGCCCGAGGGAGTGTCTTTACACCTAGCGCCCTAAGGTCTTATATGGTCTAGGAGTCATTGGTCGAAATCTCGCTAAGGGGTAGCACTGTTAGCTTAATGGAATGAGACATTGCACAGTTATGGTTAATAAAAAAAAAAGAGAAGCAATAAAACGGGAAAAGAGCGAAAAGCCCCCGTAATGATAAGTAAAGCATAAGTATTCCGGATTGGACTCTTAAATTTGGTGGATGTTTGACTTTAGTTGGATTTAGCTTGTTCATGAATTTTGTGAGTTTACACTGTATGATGCCTTTAAAGATATCTATTATGTGTTGTATTTAGCATTATATTAGTTAGCATTGTTGTTGTTGAGCATTACGCACTATATCGTAATAATAGGTAAGATTTGATGATTGACTAGGAAATTATTGATCTATCTTGGTATAATATTCTAGCATGTTTATTGTGATTTCTCTAAGGCTTGATGAATAGATTTTGTTCTGTTTGTTCGCTAGAATTTTAGGCATGTAGATAGTTGCATTTGCATTTGCATCGCATATTTAGTTATTGCATTGTGTTTTTTTGTTGTTTGGGGACAAGCAATTGGTTAAGTTTGGGGATATTTGATGAGTAGGTTTTATACCTATGAATCGATATTATTAAACTTAATTATTGTTATCTTTAATTGTTTCTTAGTGTCTTTTTATGTGTTTTGTGTTTATTTCTTATAGGTTGGATTTGGAGGGACAAATTGGTCATTTCGGAGAAGATAAAGGTCAAAAATCATTAAAAAGAGTTTGAGTGGAATTTTTGTAATTATACGGTCCTGGTCAAGCGCCTAGGCGCTCGAAAATGGCCTGTGTTGAGCGCCTAGGCGCTCATGTGCGACTAAAGGAGGATTTTCTACTGCCAAGTTGGTTTTTGAAGCCAAATAAGAGTTTGAATGAGTGCTGAGACCAATACAAATAGGAGAAGACTTTAGAAAAGACGTATCACTTAATTTCTCAAGAGATTTGCAGAGAGAACAACGAAGGAAAATTGCAAGGGCTGGAGATCAAAGAGAGAGTATTGGAGCAAATTCAGAGTTTCTTCTTCTCTTCTCTAGTTTTATCTTTTGTAATTATTTGGGATGTTTGGATTATTAATTTGGATGATGTTTTTCATTATTATTATCATGAACTATATTTTAATTAAGATTGCAACCGAACTTGGTATGTAGTTTAAATTGAACCTTCCCATTGAATGAAAGTTGGTTTTTATTGAATTGTTTATCATATCTTATGGTTATTGATTAATTGTTTGGCCAACAATTACTGTGATAATCTATATAAAATTGGAAGATGGAGTATAGATTGAGATCTGGATATGATAACATCTGTCCATATAATCTGAATAGGGTTAATATGATTAGCATATAGGATAAGAATATACCTATGTGTCTTTTGTATCCATTGAAAGAATTTGTGCGTAAAATCCTAATTAACTTTCACATAGGAATATAGTGAATTAATTGACTAGGGTGTTCCTTATAATTTTGTGTCTTACGGATCGGAGTTAGGAGGATTTGTTCACGTGTTTTGGAAAAAGTGCGTGAATTTTATAAAGCATTCTTGGATAATGATTCATATTAATTAATTAATTTAAATAGGAAGTAAATTGATTTAAATGAAATACCAAGGGAAGTTGTAATTTTAACCTGTTAAATCTGTAGTAACTCTTGTGAAATTCTTCTTTTAATTATTAGTTTTGTTGAGATTAATTTTCAAGTTACAAACAATATTTTGTAGTTTAAAATAGAATTAATTGCATTGAAATTAATAATTGATAAATATTAGTCTATTTCCTCATGGGAACGATATCCTTGCTTGCTGAATATTACAATTGAATGCGTATGTTTGCGTGTTAAAATGGTGTTAAGAAATTAGGCAACATAACTCTCGGACGGTCACCGCTAAGCAGTTCAAGGAGATATCTCTCTTCATATTGTTCCACCAAAATGTATGTCGAAGATCACGATACATTTTGGTACTTCCAGGATGAATTGCAAATGGTGTATTGTGTGCCTCCATCATGATCTTGTACTTCAAATCAGAATCATTAGGAACACAAAGTCTGGAATGGACTCAAAGTACTCTTTCTTCATCGATTCTTGCTTCTGGAATAGCACCTTCTTGGAATTTCTTCTTCATCCGCATCAGCTCCGGGTCTGTGGATTGAGCAACTTTAACTTTTTCGATTAAAGTTGGTTCTATACGTATACTTGACATCATTGCATGGGTCCCCGGAGTCTTGAATTCTATCTTCATCTTTTGTAAATCACACAAAATGGGCCTTTGTGTTAACAGCATCGCATTCGTTCCCGCGTATAATCTTCTACTCAATGCGTCAGCTACCACGTTCGCTTTTCCAAGATGGTATTGAACGGTGTGATCGTAATCTTTCAATAGCTCGAGCCAACGTCGCTGCCGCATGTTGAGTTCTTTTTGAGTGAAGAAATATTTGAGGCTTTTATGGTTTGAATATATCTCCACTTTCTCCCCGTATAAATAGTGCCTCCATATCTTTAGCGCAAAAACGACTGCTGCCAACTCTAGATCATGAGTAGGATAATTCCTCTCATATTCTTTAAGTTGTCGCGAGGTATAGGCTATGACTTTCCCACGTTGCTTGAGAACACATCCTAACCCTTTGCCCGAAGCTTCGCTGTCAATAACAAATCCATCTGAACCAGACAGTATTGTCAGAACAGGTGCCGAAATGAGTCTCCTCTTAAGCTCTTGGAAACTCTTCTCGCATTCCTCGCTCCATACGAACTTTGTATCCTTCCGAGTCAACTGAGTTAACGGAGTAGCGATTCGAGAAAACCCTTCCACGAATCTCCGATAATAGCCAGCTAAGCCCAGAAAGCTATGTACTTCAGTAACCGTCTTCGGTTGCTCCCAACTTTGTATTGCTTCAATCTTTGCCGGGTCAACAGAAACTCCATGTTTTGACACCACGTGCCCAAGAAATGCTACTTCCTCAAGCCAGAACTCGTATTTCTTTAACTTGGCATATAACTTGTTTTCACGAAACCTTTAGAGTACCAGCTTCAAATGGTGCTCATGATCTTCACAACTTTTGGAATATATGAGGATGTCATCAATAAAGACAACAACAAACTGATCCAAATATTCCTTGAATACTCGGTTCATCATATCCATGAAAGCCGCAGGAGCATTAGTCAATCGAAAAGACATGACTAGGAATTCATAATGCCCGTACCGAGTTCTAAAGGCAGTCTTTGGAATATCTTCAGTTTTAATCTTCAATTGATGATATCCAGAACGAAGATCGATCTTTGAAAAGAATTGTGCTCCTTGTAACTGGTCAAACATGTCATCAATACAAGGTAAAGGATACCTATTCTTGATGGTGACATGGTTCAATTCCCGATAGTCAATACAAAGTCGCATACTCCCGTCTTTCTTCTTTACGAATAAAACAGGAGCACCCCAAGGAGATGTACTAGGACGAATGAAACCGATGTCCAACAATTCCTATAGTTGGACCTTTAACTCCTGAAGTTCAATAGGAGCCATTCGATATGGGGTTTTAGAAATGGGCTTTGTACCAAGTTCAAGATCAATAAAGAATTCAACTTCACATTCTGGGGGTAGACCGGGAAGTTCTTCAGGAAATACGTCAGGAAAGTTAATAACAACAGGAATATTATTCAAATCTGACGTGTCTTTATTCAAATCCATAACATGAGCTAAGAAATCTTGACATCCATTTTTCAATAAACGAATAGCTTTATGATTAGATATGGCAGTGATTGATTTTAATAGTTTTGTTGCTTGAATTCGAACAACAGGTTGTTTAGGAATATGAAAACTAACAACCTTACGAAAACAATCAATTTTGGCATTATGAGTAGTTAACCAATCAATCCCTAAAATCACATCAAAAGAAAGTATCATTAAAGAGATAAGGTCAACAAGTAAGGTGATGGTGCCAACTTGGATCAAACAAGATTTATAAATAGTGGATGTGATGAAAGTTTCTCCTAATGGAGTTTCCACAGATAGGTCAAAGTCTAATTTTTTCGGAGTCAAATTTAAACGTTGAGCACAAGTAGGAGAGATAAATGAATGGGTAGCACCAGTATCTAGTAAGATATAAACTTCACAAGAATTTATGATTAGCTTACCCGTGATCACCTCGTTTGGGTTCCTCGCATTTTGACCAGTCACTACAAATGCTCTTCCAGGAACCGTTGACTTTGACTTTTCTGGGACAGCCTTTTGAGTCACCGTCCCCATTGAACTAGGTTTCGCTACAGTACAATCTCGAGCGATATGTCCTTTCTTTCCACAATTATAGCTTACCTTGAACTGTTGTGTGTAGTTTGGGCTGATATGTCCCTCTTTCCCGCATTTGTAGCATACGACTGGTGGTTGTTCTCCTCCTTGGAACCGATTACATTGGTACTGATGCCTTCATATGGTCGTTGTTGAATCTCCTCTTTTTAAAATCTCCTCCCGATTCGCTTCTTCTATTCTCATGGCCATGACTACCACCAGAGTGGTTACCATTTTTGTCCATCTTTTTTTTTTCTCTCCGTGGTTATCGTTGTTTTGTTGACTGCTATCTCCAGTATGATCCTGGTTGTGGTCCCTCGGTTGACCGTACTCGTTATATCGTTCTAATAATTGAGCCCTGTTGACAACATCTGAATAGAGAGAAAATTTATGAGAAATGAGATATTAACGTATGTCGGGTTTCAAACCTCTAAGAAACATCCGCGTCATACGTTCCTCATTTTCCACTAAATGAGGTGCAAACCTGGATAACTCTGTAAACTTTGCCTCGTACTAGGACACCGTCATGTTATTTTGTTCTAGTCTAATGAACTCCACTTCTTTCATATGATGAACACTTTCAGGAATGTATTTGTCATTATATAGTTTTTGAAACGTCTCCCAAGACATGCTGAGTGCGACTGGATGGGTACGCTTCACAGACTCCCACCAGTAATCTGCCTCATTACAGAACATAAAGGTGGCGAATGGCACCTTCTGCTCCTCCGTGCATCCCAAGACATCGAATATCTTGGTGATTTGTTTGACCCACGTCTCCGCCTTAATCGGATCTGGCTTTCCCAAGAATTTTGGTGGTCCCAACTCTTTGAACTGCTTGGTTGTGACCAGCTGTGCATTACCATTGTTCCTTCCTGTATTTTGAACAGGAACCTCCTTCGTCTGGTTTTGCATAAATTTGCAAAAATCTTCTAAACATTTCATCGTTCATCGTCTGCTCAGTGGTGTTGTTTACAGGAGGAACATTGCCAGCCTGTTGCATGTTCTCCTCGTTGGTGAGTACTGAGCTCCACACGGTCTCATTTACTCCACTGTTAACGTTCTCAGTTGCCATTCTTAAATACTGCCATAAAACCAGGGTTAATTAAACAGATTAACAAATCACATAATACCCTAATATTATGACCAACCAACAAATAAGCTTAGGTAGGACACACTAGCAAAGGATTACTCGTCTCTCCCCTCCTAGATCTATTCCCCGATCTCCGCCAGAGATCATATCCCTAAGCTCTGATACCAACTGTGACGCCCCCAAAATAGGTATACATCACCCATTTTGAGTTGTCAAATACATGGTACAGGAACAACTACAACTTTATTAATACAATATAAAAACTTTGAGTTTAAAAACAAATATTGTCTTCTAGACAATATCCACAACCAAATAAGTCCTCATTACAATTATTGAAACTTTATTTTACAAAAATGGTGAGGACTACTAAAATAACTTCTAGAACCATCATTCCACACCCCCAGGCTGTACTCATTTACATTCTCGCCTCCCGAGAAGAAGAAAAATGGAACAACAAGAAAAAGGGTGAGCTCAACTAGCCTAGTAAAGAATATTATGACTAAGATAATATAGAACAAATTATCGTTAGTCCTCAACAGGGAAAAATCTGATAGAATACAATAGACAACAAATTTCATATCAATATTCGCAGCGGAAAATAATAATTCATAGAATAGTTACGTAGAGAATGAAATCTACTAGTACCTATGAATTTAAAAGTTCATAATCAATATTTTATCTCTGTAACATCAATCAATATACATCTTCAATCAAAAATTTATCTTTGCACTACAGGCCAAAGATATTCATCAGTTGGTCATGTTCATCTCAGCACTTGTACATCTTTGCACTACGGGCCAAAGATATTTATAATAAAATCAACCACCTTTGCACTACAGGCCAAAGATATTCAGTAACATCATCATTTAGGACTGAGGATGATGAAAAATATTTTTAAAGAAAAAATGAATCCAGTGAAACAAAAGACAAAGATTAAGGATCAAGGATTCGTAATTCAATTTATCCATGTCCAAAAATACTTCAATAATAATCATAGTGGAGCAAAATTCAAGAATGATCAAAACATGGATACAATCAAAGCTAGTATCCATTATAGATATTTTGAACGAAAAACAAAAATTTAATTTTTTCGTGAATAGTGTCGTATTAAATGAATAAGATCAGATATACGTGAATAGTGCCGTATACGTGAATAGTAACCCCGACACCAAAAAGTTCTAAATTTGATAAAAAGTTCAGATCAATATTTTGGCATAATGATATTGAAAGAATAACATCATTACGAAAAAAATAACATCCCTTACCTCGAAAAGACGGTACTTCTGAATGGAATACTGAGTATAGTGCTGAAGGGAACTTGCACCGTATAGCAACACTCAAAGTCTTAAAATACTCACAAGAATACGCTCGATAATATAGAGAGAGAAAAAGAGAGAAAACTTCAGTTTCTGGTGTAATTTTCAATTCTAACCTAAGCACCCTATTTATAGAAAAATGCTTAGAACACCAAAGCAGAAAATTTAATATAATAATATTATTTTTAATTAAAATTCTTACGCACACCTAACATCTGAATTCAGCCACCTAATCACATGTTAAATGAGTCCCAACAATGAAAAAAACATTTTTTGTAAAAAAAATATTTAAAACTTCAAAAATTAATTATTTCGGAGCTTCAGAACTTCAATAATTCATAATAAATAGCCCTTTTATCAGAAAAATTCGAAACCCGCAAATTTTTATAGGAAATTCAATTCTCTACAACTTTGCAGAAGAAAGTTTTTCAAAATTCAAAACAAAAATTGACCGAAATCCACATACGGACGATTTTACATCCTATAATCAAATTTCAGTCCATAAATGGGGTCCACAAACATGTTTAACATGTTTTAAACAATTTTAGTAACAAAAATACTCCTCCTCCTCATATACTCATATATCCCACATTCATCGTAAAAATATCATCATTATTATATTATTAAAATATAATAATATATTTAAATAAATTATTTTATCAAAAAAAGATAAAATATTAATTTTCAACAATTGTCACATTAAAAAATTTTCTCCATCTATATCCACATAAAATCAATACTTTCCTCATCATATAAATCAATAATTAATTATTCTCAAATAATATTACAGAATTACAATACTGACAACCAGGCAGTTCCCAAGATAGAAGGGGCTTTCCAATAAGAATTTCTCCTTACTGGTGCGCAATTAGATGACCTAACCTCTTCTTATACAGAACTTTCTAGACATTGCCAACAATGTTATCCAATAATATTATTCAAATAATATGAATTATTTCTCCGATGATGGAAAATACTGTGTAATGACAATTATTGAAACAACCGTAATATAAAATATCAATGCAAAGAATTATTGAATCAATAAAATAAAATACTGAACAGTAATTACTATAACAATTATTGAGCAGTGCCTTCCTACGTAAGAATCAATAATTGTTGTAATACCGTGTGCTACTGTGTTTTAACCACCAAGTATTTTAACAGTATTAACGGTAACAACTACGCCGTTATTATAAACAACTTATACTTGTCGTTTTTTTCATCCAATCGTTTTCCGTTATGGGGCCCACACAGAATTGTCGCTTGCCGTGCATTTAATATTCCCCGACAAAGAAGAATATTCTACGACCAAACGAATATTTTATAACCACTTGCTTATTTGAAATATTTGCGTATTTTACCCATAACTATCCACATTAATCAAATCAACCCTTACTATTTCAAAATTATAAATAGAGGAAATTAAATTTCATTTATTAATAATTTGGGGTCTTACAATAGATGTGGTGTTACATGTTGACTACAATCTGGTATTCTTATATCACTTAAACATCACACAGATCACAAGTTGTGGAAGCCCAAAGTAGGACAGTCGAACTGTTCTTCATTTCTGGGCAAACCTAGAAATGAAGAACAACTCTGACAGCCACTTTGAGGGCTTATAACTTCGGATTGTGATGTTGTTTAATCATGATTATTGTTGACTCTTGTAGTGTTACATTTATACTACATGATCTGTCCAACAACATGCATTCAAACATCATGATCCGATCAGAAATCATGGTCAAACTTAGTCACTCAGTAACTGGCTTGAAGAATCTGGGTAGCTCAAGAACACCTATAGCGACAGTTTCGTCACTATAGGGCTCTTTAGCGACAGATAATTTCTAAAATTATTTACTTTTATTAAATAATTATAGAAAATTAGTTTTTAATTCTGAAAAATACAAATTAATTTTTTAAAAATTATTTTAATGTCCGAAAATTATATTTTCATTATTTTAAATATATTTCATAAATATTTAATAGTTTTATAATATTAAAAGTATTTAATTTATTTAATTATAATATTAAATAAATTATTTAAAAATAATTTTAATTCATGAAAAATCATTTAAAATTATATTATGATATAAGAAAATATTTTAAGTTACTTTTTTTAATAACATTTTTAATATTATGTGATAATTTTCATTAATAAATTAATATTAATGATAATTAAGTTATTTACTAAATGAATTAAATAAATAATTTTAAAATGATTTTATTATTTTAAAAATCATTTTAAATAATAATAAGAAGTATTTAAAAATATTTTAAGTTATAAAATATAACTTTTAATATTTAAAGGTAAAATTTATTAATTAATTATTATTAATATATTAAATTAAATGGTAATAAATATTTAAAAATTATTGTAATGCCATGAAAAATAGTCATGATTGGTGTCTAAGTTATCCATGTGGATATTGAACTACAGTATAGAGTCTTAGACTCAATAAATACCGATAAAGTTGTCGATACAAGAGCACATTTAGAAATTGATACGGACTTAGATAGGTTGACTTAATAATTGTTTATTTGTGATTCAATGGTTGTTAAAGTTATGTGACAATGTGATTAGGAATGTCTTTAATCGCAATAAGCGATATTATATGATATGATATGTTATTCTAATCGGACAAATGATCTATTTAATGATAGGGCTTGATAGAAAAGATAAATCTAAGTTGTGTAAGCGTGAGAGACAAGGCAGATATCAACCCTTTGCATTTACTTTATGCAACGGACATGCGTAAGATAATATCTGAACTATTCATTTCAATTGTTCAAATATTTCAACCTTTGTATATACTTATGCAATGATTCTGTATAAGTAAGCTATTAAACAATAATTGTTGTACAAGTTCCTTTATTACATTATTATTGATCAAGTTATATATTACATGCTCAGAATTTCTATAACATGGTTATACAAGTGTCCCCACTTGGATAATCATTATATTTTATCACATGTTGATACATACTTATAGTTGCCTAGTATGTATAAGTAAAATGAAAGTCGTCTAAGCTATTTGATCCAGCTAGACATATATTTAAAGTTATTGTTGAACAAGATAAAACTTATCCAACCAAATTGTTTAGGTATGGTTTCAAGACAGTTATGAACATCCCAAATATGGGAAATTTTTATGCGCTAAGGCGGACAAAGGATGAACGATAATATCATTCTAGCAATGTAGTATTGATCAATACAGGGCATAACGGGCTGATCACCCTCGTGCCCATAAGTTATGACAGTTTACAGATGAAGTTCTGTTTAACCCTTTTGAAAATAGAAAACAATGTTCATAGTCTGTCAATTGATCCTCATTTATAGTCAATACGTAGTTTCTAAAATTTGAAATCAAAATGATATGTTGTTTATTATTGGTTCAGCTTACTTCACAACTGTTGATTTGTTGTAGAAGTATCATTCAAAGAAAACATTTAATTCATTCAGTTAACTTTTATTATTGCTATTACTTGATGGGCACTCTAATGCTCATACTTACTTTAATTTAAATGTTTTCAGCTAAGTGTGAGCAACCCGAAGGATCTGCCAAGAATAAAGGGAAAGGAAAAGTTGCTGAATGACTGTTTATGCTATCTTATGTAATAATCAAACTTTATTAGAATATGGATGATAAATATTATTATTATCATGTAATGAATGTTTAAGGTTTCGTACTTGGGATTGAAAACTCTGATAATTATGTAACTTAAATTTGATAATCTATATTATTGTTATTATTATTAGTATTATTCCGCTCATAGAAATGGTATCGTGAAGCATTGAGTTCGAGTTTCAAGTACACGAATTTCGAGCGTCACATCATGGTATATCGGATAACAACTCGATGAGGTGGTTATTATGGAAAATGTTTTAATCGAAAATAGAACTAATCAAAGTGATTGTAAAATGCATGATAAAAAAATTGTGGGAAATGTAGCCAACTACGAAAAGCATTAATTGAAAAGGGAGAATGTTTGACCAAATGGGACTAAAAGATATTGTGGACAGGGGGACATTTCTCTCCTCAAGGAACTTTAATGTCCCAATCCAAAGCATGAAGTGTTTGTTTTCATTTGTGGGAAAGAAGGTCATCAAGCAAAGGTGTGTTTGTTTCAAAAAGGTCATCGAAAAAAAGGTTGTCCAAGATCAAGAAAAAGGCGTAGTGAATAGGTAGTATAGGTTCTCTGGTGTAGGTCTGTTTAATATAATATGTGTAATAAGTATGTTTGTGTAATGTAATATTTTCAACTTTTGTATGGGTCAAAGCTGTAAATCCCGACTTTTGTAGTCACAATGGGATAGCAGTATGGGCTATGTTATGTAAATTACTTTGAATTAATGAAAATGAACCTATGTTTGAGTAATGAAACAAGTTTAATATATTAAACGTATGTGATAAGGTTTAGAATGTAAGTTAAATTATGTTTTATTTAATCAGATAATGCCGCCAAGACGTCAAACTAGAAACCAAAGGGCAGAAGAATCTGTCAACAACGTTGAGGGACAACCACAACTAGATCCAATGCAGCAATTCGCAAACATGGTAGCTCAAGTCATGCAACAAGGAATGTCAGCCGCAGGGAACCAGCAGGACAACTGCTTGGCAAACTTTAAGGACTTCAAAGCTATAGGACCGCCCGAATTTAGAGGTACAACTGACCTTGTAGAAGCCCAAACTTGGGTTAAAGAAATAGAAAAGGCGTTTGTAATAGATAGGATAGCTGAGGGGCATAAGACTCTTTTGCCACCTATATGATGAAGGGTGAGGCAAATTTTTGGTGGGAAGCGAATCAGGCGAGGGCTGGGGCAGGTGTAGTTGCTTGGGAAAGGTTCAAAACCTTGTTTTTCGAAAACTATTTTTCCTCTAGTATGCAAGCTAGAATGGAAGTAAAATTTCTTAAATTAAAACAGGAGAATATGACCGTTGCGGAATATGCCGCAAAATTTAATGAGTTGGCTAGGTTCGCCTCCCATCAAGTTGATACGGAGGCTAGAAAAGCACGAAGGTTTGAGCTGGGATTAAAACCCTGGCTTTACAGCAAAGTGGCAGTGTTGCAAATCCCTACATTTGCAGCACTCATGGAGAAAGCGATTATTGCGGAGGAGGGAAGTGAGGCCCTGAGCCTTTACAACAAAGAAAGAAGGAACAAGGGTAAAGTTGAGAGAACTGGGAAGGTGGAAGTAAATACTGGGAATAGGAGGGATAAGAGGAAGGGGAACAACTTTGGTGGTGTGCAGGTAAAACAAGAAGGTGTAAAGAAGAAGCCGATGGTGCAATGTGGTAACTGTGGGAAGAACCATTTGGGGGAATGTCTGAAGGGAAAGTATGCATGTTTTAAGTGTGGGCAGGAGGGCCATATCTCTCCCAACTGCCCCAATCCTAAGACAATTAGTGGGTGTTTTCTGTGTGGATCAAAGGAACATAAGGTGAAAGACTGTCCGAAAAGAAGAACGGAGACAGAAAGCGAGAACATGGGAAAAAGCGGCGGGAATTTGGCAATCACAGGACCAACTTCATCCAACAAGCCGACAAAATCTACTGCACGAGTCTTCAACATGACAGTCCAGGATTCGGTGGCAGCTGGTAATGGAACTCCAGGTACTTTTTGTATAACTTTTATTTTCTTATATATGATTTTCCTATTTATAGTAAATTATTTTATAAAGAAATTTAGAAGGAGGAATTTGAGTTTCTTTAGAAATCAAATTTTCGTATAATCAGAAAGATAAGCTTTAAGTAATTAGTTAAAAGGCCAGTTCGATCAAGGTGATCAAGATCTACCTGCAATGATTGTGAATGTTATGTACCCTGGTATGTATAGGTTTTAAAGTGGTGATTCCGGGGACAAAATCTTTATAAAGGATGGTGAATGTGACAACCCGATACTTTATATATAAACAAATCATAAATTTTGCGTACAAATTATTTTTATTTATTAAAATAAATATGAATGATATGTGCCAAGGTAATGTGTAATTATAATTATATGTGTGATAAATAAAATTTATTTATTACATTAATTATTGCAAATAAATTTATTTTAGAAATATTGATTATTATAAATTATATTCCTATAATAATTAAGTTTATATTAGCAATGTTTTATTAATTATTTTTCCATGAAATTATATGTATATATTATTTAAATAATATATGAAATGATTTTAGAATAATTATAATAAGTATTTTATTATATGAATTTTGTTCAGGTTATTAAGTTAACTATTTTAACTTAATTTCTAAGCTTAATTATGACAGATAAATCAGATATGAAATCCAAACCCTAATTCTGGGTTTTGATCAAGGAAGGATAATAATATTATAATATTATAATATTTTAATTTTTCAGTGCTATAAATATGTACTGTAAAAACGTATTGTTGATGGTTGGTCAATTATGGTATATTGACCAAACCCTAGCATTAATTTGTTTAACCCAATTTATCAATTTAAATGAGAAATTTAAAACTGTTAAATATCTGTGTTATATGATATATGTTATGTGTTACTTCATGGTATGCTAATTAGGAAACCCTATTTATAAATTTAAAACCCTTATTATAATTGAATTTTTAATAAACCCTAATCTGGAAACCTAAACCGGAGGTTTGATCTGTCAAGAATTGTGTTACTTTGATTAATGTTAGGTATAATAGAGTTTTATATCGCTAATTAATGTAAACCTAATTAGTGATTTAAGACCGTAGTGATTAAAACCCTAATTGCAAAATAAAAACCCTAATTGAGCTTTTGATAACCCTAATTATCGGTATTGTAAACCCTAAATGCTATAATTAGCAAAGTTAATTATTATCGTTAATATTAAGCCCTAATGTTCCTGTATAATTTAATTATTAACTTAATCTAATTAATAATTTTATTTTTTCAAATTTTAGAAACTAAAGTTAAATTATAATTTTACAAACCCTAGTTGCTAATTTTTATTTTTGCTTTGTGCTAAACCTTATGGTTAAACCATAAGGGTCAAACCCTAAGGGTTTGTCAAGATTACAAGATTGCCCTTAATTGTATTTTAAAAATGATATAAATGTCCTTTTGATTATTTTAGTGAGCTAACTTGCAAATTTGGCTATATCTTTAGTTGTTCAACAACCACAACAACTCCCTTGACTTAAGTTACCAGCAACCATCTCATTTAACAGCCCATTCATGCATCTAACATCCCTATATAAAGATTTGAGAGAGAAAAATGAACCTTTGTTAGCCACTTTAGTACACAACACACAAGCTTTTCCTCTCACTAAAACCTCCAAAATTTAGTAACATTTCAGTTATATTTTCAAGCTCCACGTTCATCATTAACAATATCAGAAGCTAGAAATCAAAAATCAAAGCAAAAGAGGTATAAAAACCCTAGCTTGTAAATCTTGTGATCTGTTGTTAAATGTTGTGTTTTTGTGTTAAAAAGTGTTGTTAATAGTGTTATTAAGTTATCTGGGTTGATAGATGTTGGATCCATAACATCTATAGGCTCAGATCTAGTGTTTTTGCAAATCTGGAAAAATTTCATTTTATGGCCTGACAACAAATGTCAGACCGTGTAGATCTTAGTATGTTTTGTATTTTTGTTGTTTAAGTGTTGGATTTTGTAGTCTAGTATGCGATCTTTCATCTGGTACAAGAATAAAAGTTAGATCGGTTATAGATTTGAAGTTATGATCGGTCAAAACCCGTTAACCGGGCATAACCAAACCAATTGTGGGCAGCCCAGAATGTTTAAACTAATGTCTGACAAGATTTTTCGAAGCCTTGATCTGTCAGTTCGTTATGTGTTTTGATGTTGTTATTGGAACCAATTTATAGTCTGTCATGTGTTCTTCAGTTTCATATACCTAGAGCACTTTGATAAACAACATACGAACATAAATCTATGGTTAAACTAGCCTTATCGACTAGATTTGAAGTTTCTGGAAAATTTCCAAAAATTTTTTTGGTTTATTTCTAACAGGGTTTGACCGAGGCAGATCTTATGGATCTGTTGTTGTTTTGTTGATGATAAGTAACAGATGTGTAGTGTTACATGTTGACTACAATCTGGTATTCTTATATCACTTAAACATCACATAGATCACAAGTTGTGGAAGCCCAAAGTAGGACAGTCGAACTGTTCTTCATTTCTGGGCAAACCCAAAAATGAAGAACAGCTCTGACGGCCACTTTGAGGGCTTATAACTTCGGATTGTGATGTTGTTTGATCATGATTATTGTTGAATCTTGTAGTGTTACATTTATACTACATGATCTGTCCAACAATATGCATTCAAACATCATGATCCGATCAGAAATCATGGTCAAACATAGTCACTCTCAGAATCGGCTTGAAGAATCAGGTAGCTCAAGAACAATTTATAGCGACGGTTTAAATCATTTATAGGCTCTTTAATGACAGATAATTTCTAAAATTATTTACTTTTATTAAATAATTATAGAAAATTAGTTTTTAATTCTGAAAAATACAAAATAAATTATTAAAAATTATTTTAATGTCCGAAAATTATATTTTAATTATTTTAAATATTATTTCATAAATATTTAATATTTTTTGGAATATTAAAAGTATTTAATTTATTTAATTATAATATTAAATAAAGTATTTAAAATAATTTTAATTCATGAAAAATCATTTAAAATTATATTATGATATTAGAAAATATTTTAAGTTATTTTTAATAATTTTTAATATTATGTGATAATTTTCATTAATAAATTAATATTAATGATAATTAAGTTATTTACTAAATGAATTAAATAAATAATTTAAAATGATTTTATTATTTTAAAAATCATTTTAAATAATAATAAGGTATTTAAAAATATTTTAAGTTATAAAATATAACTTTTAATATTTAAAGGTAAAATTCATTAATTAATTATTATTAATGATATTTAATTTTATATTAAATAAATTAGTTTAAAAATGATTTTAATATTTTAAAAATCATTTTAAAGGAAGATAAATTGTTTAAAGATATTTTAAGTTATAAAATATAACTTTTAATATTTACAAGATAATTTCATTAATAATTTGATATTAATGATATTAATTTAACACTAATTATATTAAATTTATTTAATAATTATATTAAATAAATAGTTTTAAAATAGTTTTATTAAATTAAAAATCATTTAAAAGGGATGAAAATGAATTAAAAATATTTTAAGCTATAATTAATGAATTTTAATATTTAGATAAATAGTTCATTAATATTTTAATATTAATGGTAATTATTTAAAATGATTTTTAAATATTTTAAAAATCATTTAAGGGTAATATAAATGTTTTAAAAATATTTGAAGTTATTATTAATAACTTTAATATTTTGGCAATAGTTTCATTAATAGTTTATTATTAATTAAATATTAATGATAATAAAATTGTTTATTATTTAAATCATTTAATAATGATTTCGATATCTCTAAAATTACGATAAATGGTAATAAATATTTAAAAATTATTATAATGCCATGAAAAAAAATAGTGCGACTTGTGTCTAAGTTATCCATATGGATATTGAACATTGTATAAAGTCTTAGACTTAATAAATACAGATAAAGTTGTCGATACAATCGGCACATTTAGAGAAATTGATCCGGACTTAGATAGGTTGACTTAATAATTGTTTATTTGTGATTCAATGGTTGTTAAAGTTATGTGACAATGTGATTAGGAATGTCTTTGTTCGCAATAAGCGATTATTATATGATATGATATGTTATTCTAATCGGATAAATGATCTATTTAATGATAGGGCTTGATAGAAAAAATAAATCTAAGTTGTGTAAGGCAGACAAGGCAAGTATCTAACCCTTTGCATTTACTTTATGCAACGGACATACGTAAGAAGATAATATCTGAACTGTTCATTTCAATTGTTCAAATATTTCAACCTTTGTATATACTTATGCAATGATTCTGTATAAGTAAGCTATTAAACAATAATTGTTGTATAAGTTCCTTTATTCTGTTATTATTGATCAAGTTATATATTCTGTTCGTAAATTTCTATAACATGGTTATACAAGTGTCCCCACTTGGATAATCATTATATTTTATCACATGTTGATACATACTTATAGTTGCCTAGTATGTATAAGTAAAAATGAAAGTCATCTAAGCTATTTGATCCAGCTAGACATATATTTAAAGTTATTGTTGAACAAGATAAAACTTATCCAACCAAATTGTTTAGGTATGGTTTCAAGACTGTTATGAACATCCCAAATAATGGAAATTTTTATGCGCTAAAGCGGATAAAGGATGAAAGATAATATCGTTCTAGCAATGTAGTATTGATCAATACATGGCATAACGGGCTGATCACCCCCGTGCCCATAAGTTATGACGGTTTATAGATGAAGTTCTATTTAACCCTTTCAAAAATAGAAAACAATGTTCATAGTCTGTCAATTGATCCTCATTTATAGTCAATACGTAGTTTCTAAGAAATCGGCAAGTTGTACAGATGGCTTTGGAGTTCGAAGAAATCTCCTTTCTACACATTCCTCGCAATAGGAATGATTTTGCAGATGCGTTAGCAACATTGGCCTCCTTGGTTTACATACCTGACAAGGAAAGCAGGCCAAACATCATGATTGATATGCACAAGACCCCAGTTTATGGGAATTACATTAGAGAAGTATCGGATGAGCTACCTCCCATCCATAACCCTTGGTATCAACATATCAAGGAATATTTACGAGATGGATCTACACCTGCCGAGGCGAGCCTCACTGAGAAGAGGCAGATTCATCGACTTGCTATGAAATTCTATCTGAGCGGAGATGCACTCTACAAGAGAGATGTAGGACTAGGCCTCCTCAGATGTCTGGACAAAGACCAAGCTCAGAGATTTATGGATGAAATCCATGGTGGAGTATGCGGCCCTCACATGAGTGGATCCCTCCTTTTTAAAAAGATTCTCAGAACGGGACATTATTGGCTTACACTCAAGGCTGACTGTGATGATCACGTCAAGAGGTGCTATCAATGTCAAATCCATGGGAATGTTATCCACGCCCTTCTAAGGGAACTCCACAATATGAGTTCGCCATGGCCCTTCTTAAGGTGGGGAATGGACGTGATCGGCCCATCGAGCCCAGAGCCAGTAATGGACATCGGTTCATATTTACCATGATTGACTACTTCACCAAATGGGTCGAAGCAGCTTCCTTCCCCAAGGTTACTAAAGAAGTCATCGTTGCTTTCATCAGAAATAATGTTGTTTGTCGATATGGGCAACCAGAGGTCATTGTGTCAGACAATGCTAAGAACCTCAACAACAAAATGATAGAGGAGTTATGCAAACAATTCCACATCAAACACCTTAACTCCGTCGTCTACTGGCCAAAGATGAATGGTGCTGTTGAAGCTGCTAATAAAAATGTCAAGAAGATCATGCAAAAAATATCCGCCAATCACAAAGGATGGCCGACCTCTTGCCCCTAACTTTATTAGCCTATAGAACTTCAATGCGAGCTTCCACCGGGGCAACCCCCTACTCACTAGTCTATGGGATGGAAGCAGTGCTCTCCATCGAGGTGGAAATGGAATCCCTCAGAGTATTGATGGATTCTCAGTTGGATGAACACCAATGGGTACAAGACATATATCACCAATTGTCTCTAATAGATAAAAGGCGAACCGCGGCTATCTTCCATGGTCAGTTATATCAGCAAAGGATCGCACGATCCTACAACAGAAAAGTCCGATTACGGCATTCAAACAACATGACTTGGTTTTGAAGAAGATCATTGACAACCAAGATCAGTATAAGGGAAAATTCGCTCCTAACTGGGAAGGCCCATTTGTTGTCAAGGAAGTATTGACAGGAGGTGCTCTCAGATTACAAGAAGTGGATGGTGATGAATTTCCATAGCTCATTAATTCAGACACCGTGAAGCGGTACTATGTCTAAAGTTGCCATCAAACAAACATCCTGGTTTTGATCATCAAATCACCAGTCATTCCGGTTTTGAACCCTTTTTTTCTACACACTCTTTTCTACCCCTCATGGATACATACAATTCGGACCAGCAGCCTGGTTCTTTTCAGCTTCTCCTGAAAACGAGGATAAACTTTTCATGCCCCTATGACTCCTCCCGAAAATGAGAATAAACTTTTCACAAATCTGCAGTTTATCCTGAAGACAGGATCAAACTTTTCAAACATTACAGTTTGTCCTGAAGGCGAGATCGAACTTTCTTCACACTTGCGGTTTTATCCCCCTTCATGGGATTAAACCTTCTTTCCCCGCAGTCTATCTCGCTTATGGGATTCATATCTACTCCCCACAGCTTAACTTGTAGTTGGGATTAAGATCTTCCTCGTAGATTCACCTGCACAATGGGACCCCCACTTTTCAGTCATTCGTCCTGAGGGGCAAACTACGTCGACCTGATCTCCCTGATACCCGGGGGTACGTAGGCAACTATATTTTATATGGCCCGGTCACAATAATACAAAAACAACAAAAACATTTCTACCCTTTCTATAAAAACAAAAACAACAAAAATACTTCCACACCCTTCTGCCTTCAATCTTCATCGTTGAGCCTCCTACACTAGGTTCGAACTACGCAGACTTGAGCTCCTCTTCAATAGGAGTACGTAGGCAACCATTCATGGTGCAGTCTGACCCCTACCGGAACAAGCATACTTGTCACACCGTACTGGCATCAAACTTCAAATTGCCCCACTTCATCAGTTTCAGATCAAAGGGATGGAATTAGCCAACCTCTTCTCACAAATAGAAGATACGGTGACCATCTAAGCTGCGATCGCCATAAGAGATGGAATTAACTAGGCTTCTCCTAAATAGAAGTAATGGCGATCATCTGTGGAGCGGTCAATCTCAGAGAGGAAGAAACTGTTATCCTCTCCACTTTTTCATACAGATACCAATCCCAAGACACCAAAGATGGTAGGGATTTCAGAAATCAATGATTCATTCTGAGAGATTTTGTGATATCTCAATGTCCATCTATCAAGGATGAATTCAGAATGCATCAAGATCAAAGGCCCTGGAGAAGCAGGCAAATATCAAACAAGTATCAAGGCATAACTAAAAGGGAAGTGAATCAACATATATTTCTCTGCCATACATAATACTGTTTGATATATACATCTGTGCTGTATATGACAAAATGGCTAAGCTAGTCTGTGCAAGAAAAATAAAGCTATCTACGGGTCTGTATGTATGCGGACTATCAGATCCAATATAGCATCCCTCTCCGAGGACGGAGGTAGTGCTGCAAGATCCAGCCCAAGGGTATCTACACGAGCTAGCAGATCAGAAGCCAACTGCTTGGTGGCATAATGTCCATCAATGTAAGTGCTCATATCGTTAAAAGTGACAGCCATCTCAGATCTCACTGAAGTACTATCTGCAATGGCCACATCCCTAGCAGATAAGGCGGAATCTCGCTCCATAATAATGGCATCCCTGGCCGATCTAGCCCCATCCCTCTCTAACAGAGCGGTGTCTCTCCCATCAAGAGCTGTCAACATCGCGGCCCTAGCCTGATCTCTCTCATAGGTCATCAGATGTAAGCTCTGCTCCAGATGATGTGCTGAATACTAGGTAACAGTCGCACTCGGGGTGGGAGAATCTATCACTGATGCTGGAAACCCAGCAGTCAACTCAACGGTGGGACTGATAGCCTCCTCTATAGGATTCTCATCGTCATCATCAGTCTCCTGCACTACAGATACTGCCGCAGCCAATGCAGTCTCTGTCTCGATCCATGCAGAATACTCTGCAGAACTACCTGGATGACTGACAGAGAACTCAGCCAACTCTCGCTGATCCCAACAGGTGTACAACCTAGATCTGTCCTCCGTTGATAACCGGTGTGACGCAAAGCGCTGAGCCACTGCACCCTCATAAGGATGGAAGTCCTGAAACTGGTCAAACTGACACATCAAGGCCAATGGGTGGTAAGTAATCATGCCCCTCAAACCAGCCAGAGGGAGATAATCCATGTCTGGAGCATGAGTAATGAAGCTGTAGGGTGAGACGAGCCCTGAACACGGCAGTATGTCAAACGGATCTCTAATCTCTACTAAGAAAGCGGACCAAGATGCAACATCTGTACACTTCGCAGTCTGAAAAGAGTATGACATGGCTATCTCATGGGTAAAACAAAACCCATGACGTCTGAAAGTGCCAATCGGTCGCAAGTGTGGCATGAACCACACGTCATAACACATACCGAATCGCCGTAAATGCTTCATCGGATAAAGCACAGTGATGAGGTAGCCGACCTCAAGGTCTCTGCAACGATCATTGGTATGATGGTATGACCCTCCCTAAGAGCTCTCACTGCCACGATGACACCTATGTCTAGCTCATCCATATACTGCGGCATATAAATGTATGACAGTATGCATAGGAGCAGTACATCCACTCTGGCTGAACGCTAATGATCCTCTAGTGTGGTGAAATCCCCGGAATGACGTGCATAGCTATCCTCAGAGCCAAACCTGTCAATCAGGAAACGCTGGGATATCACATGGCCAGATGTAAGATCATCCTGCAATACTCTGTGCCTCAAACCTGTAAGGGTCATGAACTGTCTACTCATGTCTCCCATCGCCATGTGCACACAAGGTCTGTCCAGAGGTAGCATCGTCAACCTTGCATACTCCTCCAAAGTAAGAGTGTACTCCTGGGTCCCAAAACGGAATACTGTCAATCCGGCACCCAATGCTCTAGCATACCCTCTACAAAGCCTGGAGGAACCTGAAACATCAGTAAGGTCATAGTATGCTGCAACAAGTCATCTACGACCACCATGTCTGATGGTGATATACTATCATACCATGATCAAATACCAACTACCACCGCAAATGGTGGGGTATGATCAATACTGACTAACTATGAAGAAGACATACATGCGGTAGTGTCATAAGACCATCCAGGGTCAATCTTTGAACATCTCTGGATATACATACATATGCATAACAATAATATGCACTATACAATAGATGGAAATATTATATAGGGAATGAAAAACTATGCATACATTCCTAAGTATATCATCATCTAATACATCTCTATACAACTAAAATACAGGAAAATGGAGCGAAGACACCCAGTATCTAACAGAGGCCTATCAAAAGAGATAACAAGAAATACATCAGAAAAAGTTAATAGTGTCAATGTCCACATCATCGATGCTATCCACCTGATGTAACTCCTCCTGAGTCACTAGATCTCTATCTACGGGGATGTCAGGCCTATATAAGGGAGGATCTGTGCCGGCAAAACCAAATGGGTCACCTGAGGGGCCAGCGCCACTGCTGGAAGGATCAAAAGTATCTGCCTCTAAAGGATCTCTGCCCAAATGCCGAATGAAAAGATGTGATCGGTCCAGCTGCCGAGTCAATCTCTCGATCTGTGTCGCATGAGTTGGATCTATGACACAGGCTAGCCAATCCGCCATCATCACGGATCCTGGAACCATATCCCCCATGAACTGAGTGGCGCGAGTCTGAGCTCCAATGGTACGAGGGATCCACTTACGCTGAAATGTCTCCTGAGAACAGGGGCCCTCTGATAATGTAAAACCGTCAATCCCCATCAATGGGATGTCAATGACGGGTGACTGTGAAACATGCCAGTAACGCCTGGCAGGAGGCAAGATCAGTATACGTATCTCTCCTGTGGTGCTTCTAATAGCACGCTCTCCTAAATAGAGCTCCCATCCTCCATCGGTAAAGAGAGGAATCCTGCGGGTGGATATGAAGTACTCTAATCCAGTCGGGTACCCATCCTCAAAGCCAACTCCCAGATGCTCTCTAGAGTAGGGAATCCAAGTGATGACATCAGCTGTCAATATCTCCATTCAAATGACAATGAGTGAAACCTCGTAAGCAGGGACCTCGCCAAGATGGAATGATGCCATCTCCGTCCTTGTGGATAGGTGTCTAAACCTAACACACTCACAGGACGTAAATAAGGGAGCCTCTCGTAAGCCCAAAACTGCCAACACAAAGGCAAACCATCTCATCGTCATCAACACTCTTAACTCATACATGGGAAAAGATACGAGAAACACTCACCAAAGAAAACGGGTAGAATCCTAACCACGCCTCGGTCAAGCCCCCTACGATCGCACGCGCATTCCCCGAGGAAATAGGCAAAGGTATAGGAACCCCAATCATACTCTCTACACGGCCCACGTGTCGAGTGGCGCTAATCAAAGCGAAGAGACTAGTAGAAGAGTTATGCGCATGAAGCAACCCCTAATGATCATCGGGAACAATCGCCGCAGAATGCGATCCACGACCCTCACATCGGTGGGTATGGGCTCACTCAATGACCCACTCATAGCATCTACACTCAAAGGGACATCCCTAATAGTCTCGCCTTGAGCGCCCGCCGAACTCCCAACAAGGATCGGCGACGGTAGGGGTGATATCCGCAAGTGCAAGGCACCGGCTCCCCCAAACTCTATACCTGTGATAAACCGCCAATCCATCGGCGTCATCAAAACCTCACAGTCTAGCAAGTGAAGTGGATCGTGCAGGTGAAACCACCGCTCGAGACAATGCCACGAGGTACCCAGGGGACAAATGACGGGTAGAATGGAGAAAAATCTCTCAAATCCCCAGTCATAGACAATCGCTCTATAGTCATCATGCAAGGCCTGGTACATAGAGTGGATGCTAAACCAGTTCCCTCGAGGCTGTGTAAAGCCAGGAACCTACATCAAGTGCAGATCAACATCAGACTCCTTGACTCCTCGCCTATAGGAAATAAGGATGATTAAAGATCTAACTTCATATCTCGTTTGCGTGCTGGTACACAGAAGGATGCCTACTCAAGTCACCCAGAAGATCTGGGTTCACCACTTGAATACCCGGCAACTCCCTACAAGGAACACGTGCAGCAGGAGCGGGACCCTCGAACGGTACATCATCCTCCTCGTCCTAAACATTCGGCATTCAACTGGAATAGGACGCACGACCCCCTCAACCAAACGACGAGGCTGTCTCATGGAACGACGCTGAGGCTCTTCAACAGCTCTCCCCCGTACACCAGAAGTAGTCTTGCGGGAACTGCTCGGCTGATCTGGATCCATAGTATCTGGACAGTAAATCTCCAAATCACCTCAGAAAGGGTGTGGTAATTCTATACCTGGAGTCATTTTTAAAATGCATTTTGTGATTACATGCATACATGCATCGTTTTAACATACATATGATGTAGAGTTAAGAATGCATAACTGCTCAATGCCTACATTTTGGAAAATTTTGCCATAGTTTCCTTTGTAAAAGGGACTATCCACATGCACATAGGCATGACTAGGTGGCCATTCAGTAGCACACCTCTACATAGTCATATACATCTTGTATACATTTTATCACATCACAGTAAAAATCCGTAAGTGTACTCTAATTATCAGGATTAATTACTACTCTACCTTTACTCATTTGTCCTCAGATAGGATAAGAAATGACAGTAAATGGTACCAATTTGACTGTTTTAAAAGTCAAATTTTTCACATCATTATGTTCAACATGGTTTAATACTAACATTTTCTATGTTGAATATTTTTTATCAAGTTATATAAGCATGCATATTCACTACTATGTGTCTAAATGTATTTCATGCAATAAGTCATGTTTCAACGGATAGAAGTTGGAAAAAAATACATGCATGTGTTACTGTGATGTATGTAGAACGCTTGTACGGTGGTGAGAATATGCTGAAAAGTTGCCCGAACTCAAAGAAGTCTCGCGGAAAAGCTCTCAGATTTCCTTCGCGGTGCAGCTTGAAAGTGACTTATGAAAGCAACCCGCTGGCTATACATAGCCATGGTTGGCCGCGGGTCAACCTGCGGCACCTGCAGGTGGTTCTGCTGCCCTCCTACATGGGTCCCACACCTCCGGATCGGTCCAGTTAGAGTTGCAAAGGAGGTTTCACAAGCTGAAAAGGCCAAATCAGGAGTAAAAACGCTACGCGATTGAGCAAAGCACCCTTAAATTCTTGTTTTTTATCGGTCAAAGTTAAACTCCCGTCGTCTTAATGGTATTCACCTAGATACAAGGTATACTATGCCACAAGGCTCAACTTTCACCAACCATGCTCAGCAATACCCCACAACGGTCCGATGCCGTCATTTGCGTGGTTACGTCTGAAAATCCCCGGCGGGGGTTACAACGCAAAACCACGAATCATCTTAATATCCCCGGCGGGGGTTCACCACGCAGTACAACCATTGATACACACATCAATGAAGGTCAAGCAACCTTGACACCGTGTCAACTAATGGCAAGTAAACCCATTGAAACCACCTTCCTCGACAAGGTCGACGACACAATGCAACCGTTGATACACACATCGGTCAAGATCAGCAACCCGATAACAACCATTTGTTGGCGAAGAACTCTGACAAAGACTGAGGGAATATGTTATACACATCCTCAAAATAAGCACGGTTTTATCCCCACAGATCTCTTACACATGAGAGGTACCTCTATGGAGTATAAACCGGTGTCTAGGATTCAAGACTTTGGTGTTAGTCCCAACGTCAGCATCCTCGAAGACTTGGTTCGCATGTCCAAACCATCTCTGATTGTAAGCCCAGCAGAAGTTCCTGACAATCATTCATGCATACATTTGCATCATGCTGTTGTACATTGCATCATGATGATCTTGTCTAAATTTCAAGTGTCTAGGATTCTTTATCCTATCCATGCATTGCATTGCATGAATATGATAAAGAGGGGCATCTGTAGACACTCGAAATTTTCTGCACTCCTATTACTAACATTGCAGGAGGGTAGATTCGTCTTTTGGAGATAACCCTGAAAGACAACTTACAAACAGTTTTGGATACTACCGGAAAGTTCTGCTCCAGACCGGCACACAAACCGGGAGCATTAGTGCCAAACCCGGAACACACACCGGGAATGTCATTTCCAATCTTGGAGATAACCCCGAGATATGCAGATCAAAAGACCGGCAACAACACCGGAGAGGACAGTCCTGTCTTGGCGATAACACCGCGACGTTCAGTTCCAGTCCCAGAGACAGCACTGGGAATAACAATCCGATCCTTGGTGATAACCCCAAGAGATGATCATCGCAGTTCCGGCGATAACTCCGGAATTGCTCATTTCAACCACATGCAATCAGCTTCAATCACAGGTGACAGTGAGGCACACAAACCAAAGCGATCAATCTCAAGCTATAACCACGAGCAACGCTCGCTTTTCGCTCAAACCAAATGATAACCCGTGAGGAGTCACCTACGTCATCTCACAACGTCAACAAGGTGATATAGCAGCATACCAACAAGTAGTCCAATCTCAGTTGTAACCCTGAGCAACATCTACTTTCAGCTCAAACAGGCGATAACTCCGGCAAAGAGTCA